>JAVTVY010044687.1:0-20927 GCA_036873755.1 Hanleya hanleyi | reverse complement strand
AAAGATCACACTCACCATGGATACATACATCTTAGGGTGATGATACAGTGTCTGACATCTCTTTTAGAGGATCCAAGGTCGTCCATCTGACTTATTTCTTCCTTCAATATGAGATCAATCAATTGTGGACCAATAGTATGAATGAGATGATACAGCAATTTGCAGATTTGCTGTGATGATTCAAACTGCCGCCCCCCCCCCCCTATTTTTGGAATTTAGTTGACCACGTGCTGGGCCGCTATTAACGGCCCAAGCGTGGATATCCCTTCTGACTGGACTGACATATCTCTCAGATCGAAAATGGTGAACGTGGAGTTCACCGTCCAGACTCAAGGCTGGACAATGTCAAGGAGGGGCAGGCTCATTCATAAATCTCAACAAAAGAAACCTGGCCGGCAAGGCCGCGGGTAATAATGGAGTAGTAATGGAAGATACTAATCTAACCTATCTTTTGAGTGTCCTCCCCAAGTAGCTGGGAAGACACAGATAAGAAACGAAAAGGGCAAAACATGAATATGATACAAATATACTTATTCTTGAGTGCCTCCATCCATGTAGCTGTGCTCGTGGTGTGATATGTCAAACTGTACCAAGAAATCAGGGTCCTCTACCACTCGGGTGTTAGGTCTTCTTGGTCTTAAAGGGCGTCAAGTCACGCCATACTCAGTCCACCCACGCCTTACGTCCAACTTGTCCTGTGAGTTGAGCGTAGGAGACACAGCTGAGATCATCCAGAAGGTAGTCAGTTCAAGCTGAAAGACACAAGCCAAAACCGTAGTTAAGGAACAGATAAAATTCTCAAAGCGTCAGACATCTTAGATTGATGATTAGAGAGTCCATGGTCGTCTATCCGACTTATTCCTTCTTTCAAAGACGATCATGATGAAAAGCAAGATGGGTGTCTTGCTGCAACGGTGACAAATTCCGCTCCCTCCTCTTTCCTTGAAAGAAACCAACCACGTGCTGGGTAGCCCTCAGTGGCCCAAGCGTGGTCACCCTATCTGACTGCATTGACATATCATACAGATAGAAATTTGTGAACGTGGAGTCTGCTGTCCAGACAAGACAGGACAATGTCATGGAGGGACGAGTTCTTCCATAAAGGCCATGTGTAGTGATGGCCACATAGAAGAAGCAAAAGACAGTAGTGGGGGCGTCAATGGAATATCTACCTTCTGCCCATTGGTAAGACTATTTTATGGTCTTTAACAACTACACGGCTTATTTAAATATCAAGCCTTGGTGACAGGCGAAGGGACATGATAACCGTAGCCGAGAACCACGCACGGAACCGGAACGAGTAAGATAGTGACGGATGGTTCGAACAGGACATAACAGAAGATCGTCCTCGAGGGTATGTACAAAATCTGACCACACAGGAATGGAGTACGAACGTTGATTCAGGAATGGGCCGAAAAAGGAAACATTATGTTTCGAGTCAGATTAGAACTCGGATCGCTGGATACAGAGCCCAGCGTGATATTGCAAGACCAATCCGCTGCCCAGGACATAGATCTTTCAAGAGCATGAAGTTCAGACACTCTGGACGCCAAAGTAAACGCCGCCCCAAAGGCCGTCTTATAAGACACCACTTTATAGACGCGGACTCTAAGGGTTCAAAAGGTGATATAACCAGAGCACACAGAAACCACACCGACACCCATTTCGGTAACAGTTGGCGAGTACAACGCGACTGTAATGCGAAGGCGCGAATAAGCGCCGAGATATTCCTACCCTGGTGCTAAAATGAGACTTCCTATACTGGTGAAGGTGAAGGAGGAAGTCAATTACGAGGGAAATAGAGTCGGGAATGGTATAACGACCTCGGCACCAGGACAAATAATCCGCTGTAGAGACCGAACCCGAAAGACGAACACAGTGAGTAAGGTCCGACATACAATAAACAACGCTAAGGTTGATGACAGAATTATAATGTCAAGTCTAACCATTGGTGTAACGGTCTATACAGGAATAAAGTACTTGAAGGAGAAAGTCGGAAAAAAAAAACTGTCCCTCAAGTACCCATGAAAAACATTGTGTAGCTTAAGCACAATCCTAAGGTAAAAGGATCTCAACATAATGTTTGTGTGTAAAGACAACATGAATCTGTGTTAAAACAACACTGTGCTGAATTCTATTAAAGGTGACTAGTCCGCCATACACAATCCCGCCGTCGTCCTCAGAGAATATTCACGTCCATAATCCACAGACCTATACCATATAACAGTATTTAACCAAATACTGTTGATTCGAATACAATTTTGATATTCTGAACCCAGACTGGAAACAACAAGGTCTGAACAGAACTCTCTTCATAGAGTAACGACGAAGCTAAGTAAATCACAATGTGAAAAACCCGAGAGGAATTGATACCAGTGGAAGATTGACGCCAAACGAATGGATATAACATATGCATCTCGCA
This sequence comes from Hanleya hanleyi, assembly GCA_036873755.1. NCBI lineage: Eukaryota > Metazoa > Mollusca > Polyplacophora > Lepidopleurida > Hanleyidae > Hanleya > Hanleya hanleyi. Next base: position 18,505 of record JAVTVY010044687.1, on the reverse strand, counting down.
AATGAAGAAATGACGTAACAAACGGCGTTATGGCGTACTGGAAACGTCTAACCGATGAAAAGGAACGACGCACAGGTGTAGGAGAGACACATGACGGCGTAATGAACATATCGTCAAGGTGTAACAGGAAAGCGTAATGTGAAAATTGCGAGAAAAACGTTGTATATGATAAACAACGTAATGATTTCCTCATTCACAACAACTTAATGAATATACATGCTCATAACGGAGCAGGATACAAACTTATAAAAGTACACGACATAACAGAAGGGCGTTGCAAACAGTAACCCCGAAGTCGATTGTAATAAATTTTCCTTCTCTTTAAACGCAGTAGAGATGAACATATTAAATGTCTGTAGCGTTAATCACCAAATGTAAACTCAATGTGATAAATGAGATTATGGATCTTTGTGTCAGTGAACATGAGAAATGTGTCAATGAACCTGGTTACCGTATGACCTCTCCGATGTAATTTGTCTCCTGTACATGAAATCCAGTACTGGAGTTTATATGGAGAGAATGTTAAACATTTACAGTAATGTTACTATCAATAACCAAATAGTCAGACCATCATTCAGAACAAAGATTTTGCAGGAATCAAAAAGCTCCTTAAAGAATTTTAATTTCCCGAAGAGAGGAAAAACATTTAAAGTCTCTCGCCGGCCGGAAAGTGAGGTTATTCAAAAATTTACAATTTGAAATGGCCTAACACGAACAATTTGTCGAGAAGAGGAAGAACAGCAATAACCATACTAAAAAGCAGTTTGATGCTCTAGTAAACTGTACCGTAATACATACTTGCTGGGACGAATATACTCGTCCCAGATACTTGGAACCATAGAGGACTTCACGACTTACGAGTCAATAGACTTGATCCTTGGCCGGTCACAAACAATCCCACCACGCTAGTAATTTTAAATTTTCTCATAGTGAAGAAATTAAAATTAGAGCATAACTCCATCTGAATTATACGCGAAATACAGTATACAGATGGAACCAGTTTGGTGAGAACAAACAAATTACATGTATAAAACAAATTTGTATACCAAGGCATATAATTTTAAATTTTCTCATAGTGAAGAAATTAAAATTAGTGCATAACTCCATCTGAATTATACGCGAAATACAGTATACAGATGGAACCAGTTTGGTGAGAAACAATCACATGTATAAAACAAATTTGTATACCAAAGCATAAAATTTTAAATTTTCTCATAGTGAAGAAATTAAAATTAGTGCATAACTCCATCTGAATTATACGCGAAATACAGTATACAGATGGAACCAGTTTGGTGAGAAACAAACATATGAATAAAACAAATTTGTATACCAAAGCATATAATTTTAAATTTTCCCATAGTGAAGAAAATAAAATTAGTGCATAACTCCATCTGAATTATACGCGAAATACAGTCTACAGATGGAACCAGTTTGGTGAGAAACAATCACATGTATAAAACAAATTTGTATACCAAAGCATATAATTCTAAATCTTCTCATAGTGAAGAAATTAAAATTAGTGCATAACTCCATCTGAATTATACGCGAAATACAGTATACAGATGGAACCAGTTTGGAACAAATGGCATGTATAAAACAAAGTTGTATACCAAGGCATAACACAGTTTCATAATAAACAGTGGGTAATCGGATTGCATACTCACGATAACCAACAGGAGATCGCTTTGTAGATCGACCTAATCACAAAGAGATCAGCAAAGACGCTCATTAAAATGCAACAAACAGTGGTAGCATTGAAGTCCCGTAACATCCATTACGTTATTATTATAGCATCGTTTAATCGAGTTGAGTTGTGGTTACGTACACAAAAACAACAAACACATAAACATGAGGGCAGAATAAAACCCCATAAGTTCTCTCTTGAAGACAGGATATCACAATTACATAATAATAGTTGATATAACAAGAGATTACCTTCTTGGTAGGACCAAATAATTGAATGCATGAAGTAACGAACTACCAAAGTCCGAAACAACAACAACAACATGGACAATGACGGACGGCTTATAAAGAATCGTATTTCCCCGGCGGAGAAAGACGAACCTCCCGCGTCACACAAGGGTCGTACTCACATTCTTGGTAAAGATTTATACAACAATTTAATGGATAAAATCATGACGAAACACAAACCTGTTCGTTTAGAGTACAACACAATGGGCTCACATACCGACCGAACAAAACAGAATGTTGGGCGCCGTATTTCCCGGGGAGCTGTGTCATTAGTTACACATGAGAATTCCATAATGACTTCTAGAAAAACATCGTTAGACGATCATTTCAAGGGAATTTAAAATCTCCGCCAACACCAATATTTAGCGACGTAAATAAACTATGTAGATTTACAGTTAATTTGTTTTCTTCCTTCTAGAAGAAACATGTGGTGACTGAAAGATATTGGAACCTGAGGCAAAGAATTCTTTTGTTTGTCGGAGACAACAGAATGGCCAGGCAACCGCCTGGTCTTTGTTGAGCGTAACAAAGAAACGGGTTTTGGATCGACCCTAGACAAAGAGACTCCGAACCGGGTCAAACTGACTAGCAACCTGGAATTATCATCGTGTAGGAGGGTACCGCTTGATGGTTTACAAACTGACACGGGAGCCTCTGGGTCTTGACCAGCTTGGTCAAGATCTCATTACACTACATAACATTGACCAAAGAAAATTTCTAAGGCCCGTCTGTCGATCTCCGACATAGACGAGTCATCACAAGCATGTAACAGAAAAACACGACGGACTTGGGCATAAATCTTCCAAGCCGTCGGATTCCATAATACACATTCCGCGCACGTGGAACGCCCGGTACCATAAATTTTTACAAGAAAAATAAGCCGAGTGGGCGTCTAAAGGGGATAAATTTTTCCCGCACGTACGGCAAGGAATACCAGTCGGAACTTCAGACATAATAATACAGTAAGTAAGTTCCGAATGAATAACAAAACAATACTTGATAAAGGATATTACACCAGCGAGACAACAACAACCAATGTTGAAAGATTGCCTCTGAATACTTCCCTAGATGTGCACTGCTCGAGCAAACAAGAGAAAGAGGATGAGAAATGAGGCTACAGTCGCCTATATAGTGACCACGCTGGATTTGAGTGGAGAGCTCTCCTAGGGGCGGACAACTCTTCTCCTAGGGGAGTTAACTTTTTCTTTTAAACTTCCGTTTTCTACGTTTGATTGTGCAATTAATAAGGGATTAATGGCATTAATTAAAGCAGGTTTAAGACTTAGGTAGCAAACCAATTTTTTTTTGGCTCAAGGTTCCACATTGGGCAGACAACAGCAATGGATCAACTCCAACATTAAAATGGAACTTCTGTAACTACATGTAGACTGTCAATTATCATTATATAATGCGTATGTTACAACCCCATCAAACCCATGGAAACAGACTGCTTCATCAGCATGGTCCAAGTCAAACTCTCATGATAATGGGACTTGCAGCTGCCTATTTTTATCAATACAGATGAATCAATACAATCAATCATAACCTACTTAATTTACTGTCCTGGTCCTAAGATGGAGCTGTGTGGGTTACATATGAACAATAGAATGAAGTGAAGGCAGCCATCCATGATAAAAATTACTGGGGGTAATTATAACATTATGCCTTATGGAGTTAAACCAGTTTTTTAGCCATAAAATGAATTCCATTTCTAAATTTACTGTTATTTTCCTATACTTCCCCATATTAAACGTTCTGGGAACCTTCCCCCAGTTTGTCAGTTAGTGACGGTCTGTGACGTGGCTCTGTCCGTAGCAATATGGGTGCAGTGTGTGACTGACATGTAAACCACATGACACAGGTAATGCGAGACGAGTGTAGTGCAAGGTGTGATCAAACGCATTCCATACAGCCTGTACAAATACATTATAATACTAATAGTATAGCACTACAATTCATTTCAAGTAGTAACATCATCCCATCGCAAAACTAACCCACATTGCTACATCTTCTGCAGCCTGGCTTTCAGCTAAGGGGATTATGGACAAATTATTCAGTTTTGATAGTTGATACTCAATCAATCTTGATTAAGCTGAATTAGCTCTGCCAATCGAAATGAAAATTTACCCTTTGCCGGAGTCCATTTTGTTTTCTCATATCCAAGTTAAGCTGTTTATATTCAAACATTTCCCCTCTATGATCTCCTGAGATCAGGCCTGTGTTGTAAACAGTGTGAGACAAACATGCAACAGGGTGAGGCCATCCACAATAATAATTCTGTTTCCAGTAACCATACATATCCATATTTTTTTGCAGTCAAAAAAAAAAAGTTTGGGTAGATGATTTTTTTTATTTCTATGTTTTTCAGCAGTACTCCATGAAATACGATACAAAAAGGTCAAAAATCCACTAGAAAAAAAAAGAAATAAAAAACATAAAATTCCTGCCTACCTACCTACCCAAATTTCCTAAAGTTGGTTACTGGAAACAAAAATATTATTGTGGATGGCCTGAGGAATTAGTGCCTGCTCATAAGGAGTATAAAATTCTGTATGACAAAGTACTGATGTACATGTACATGTAGCTCACAAGTCAGAAACAACAAGGAATGTACATGAACCACATAACTAAGGGGCCGACTCCACTTTTCTACGTCTATTCTAACTAACAAACAATTTGATAGCAATTCCTCTTTCGGTCATTTGAAGTACAATTAAAGTCTACAGTGAAATAAATATATGTCGATATATATTTTTTAAGACAATGACCCCAGAGGAATTCCGAGCATCAATCTATGATACCTGTCAGTCAAAACTGCACCAGTTCGGAAAAATTCAGATCAGCAGAAACTCAATGACACAAAAAGAAAATAGAAATCTGTAACATTGTGGATGTATCAAGAACATTTTTTTTTTAGGATTAAACCCCGACTTCAACAGTGAGAAAATAGGATTCGGCCCTCAGAGTACAGGTTAATTGTGTCCGAGCTTACCCTACGTCTTTGATTATGCTGGAAACAAACCAATAACTGACTTTATCAAGGTCAAAGCAATTACACTGGGAGTTGAGTCGACTCAGAACAACTACATGTAATACGAGAATAATGAGAAATCCTAAAACGCTAAGGCAAAAAGATAGTGAGGATTATTGGTTAAGGATACAAAATCCCATTACAACACCTGTACAATATAGAAATGAATTTAGTGCATTCAGAATATTTCAGTTCCTTTTGAGGTGTTTCAGTTATTATAAAAATCTTAATAGCCTTAGACTAAAATTAAACTCTTCTATTTCTGGTCAGCATGTGGGTCATTCAGAATGTGATGAATCAACAAATTTGTGTCAACAATTCTTTTATCTTCCATGACCAAGGCAAGATTCACCATTTTGAATTTGTCTGAACACGATGTTAAATGTTATAATAAGATGTTAGCTGTTGTAATAGTATTGAAAAATGAAAACCCGACGGGTTAAAGTCCCCCGACGTTGAAGCAATTGAAATATTAACTTGGCCCACAGGTGGCATCACCTACAGGTGGATCGACATAAAAAAACAATCCCAAGCGAGATCTTGAGGCAAGGTACTCACATACCTAATTTGAAAAGAAATGTTCAGTTTTTCAAAAGTTATTTTCCGGAAACCCAAATTTTAAGTCGGCCCCCAGGTGGTGCCACCTATAAGCGGATCAGCGTGAAAAACAATCCCAAGTGAGATCTTGGGGCGAGATGCCAACATACCAAATTTGAAAAGAATCAATTCAGTTTTTCAAAAGTTATTGTCCAGAAACAAAATTTTAACTTGGCCCCAGGCAAAGTACCCACATACCAAATTTGAAGAGAATCCGTTCTGTTTACCAGAAGTTATTGTCTGGAAATGAAATCGGAAAATTTTAACTAATACTTGGCCCCAGGTAGCACCACCTATAGGCGGATCGGTGTGAAAAACAATCCCAAGCAAGATCTTGAGGTGATCATGAGGTACATGTACCCACATACCAAATTTGAAAAGAATCCATACAGTTTTTCAAAAGTTATTGTCCGGAAACTAAATTTCAACTTGGCCCCCACCTGAAGGCATATCATCATGAACTAGAGCCTATGGGCTTTAATGAGATCTGATAGCTGGGTTATTGGGGGATAAGTTTGTAATGAAATAAACGCACAATTATATATTTAATTTCAAGTTAGGGACAGGTGGCACCAGGCCCGAATGTATGTGGCTAAAACACAATCACAAGTTACATCCTGTGACAAGGTATATGAAGGGCCGTTCGCGCCATAAACACATCCTTTAAACGTTTTAACTTCTTAAACGTTTAAAAATTGTAAAGCTTTAAAAAGTTTAAACGTTTAAACTTGAACCAACCAATCAGATGTTATGAACTGACATTTTCCTGTTAAAAAGCAAACGTTTCCAGTTGTAAATTCGCGACTTCAGACGTTTCCTGTCAAAAGAAAAATTCAGTCTTTTAAAGGTTTCCGGTTAAAAGGATAACGTTTCCGGTTGTGATCGTCCAATCAGATTTTTTATTTGGGCCGCGTGTATTCCAACATCTACACCAACACATGCAAATCTCCACTGGCAAACGTTTCCGGTATGTAGTGTATTTTAACCAATGAAAACCGTTCTTACAAATTAGGTTTTGGAGAATATCTTTGACACCGGGACAATTTGCGCAGGACATGATGCACGGTCGGCATGAGGAATACAATATGCTCGAATATTTGTAAGGGTTATTTTGATTGGTTCAAACAGACTACATAGCGGAAACGTTTTGCCAGTGGACACGTGTTGATGTTGAGGTTTGAACATATGCGGCAGCAATAAAAAAATCTGACTGGACGATCACAACCGATAACGATTTCCCTTAAACCGGAAACGTTTAAAAGTCTTGAATATTACTACTGGAAACGTTTGCCTTTTGACAGGAAACGTCTAAGTATTGGACGTTACAACAGCAAACATTTGCTTTTGGACAGGAAAGGTCTTCCAAATGTCAATTCATGACATCTGATTGGTTGGTGCAAGTTAAACATTTAAATTTATTAAACGTTTGGATTTATGGCGCGAACGGCCCGTCTTGAAAGGTACCGATATAATGAAGTTGAACATACCAAATAAAGGCAGTCCTAGGATAAAAAGTAACTCCGAAAATGGAAGCCGAAATATAGAATATTATATCACAATGACTTCCATTTTCGGAGTTACTTTTATCGTAGTTTATGTGAAATTGATCTGTGGGAACAATGAAAGGTAGTCCTATAATGAGGGAAGTTGCACACGTTACGCTAACCATGTGTTACCCAATTAATTTCCGTCCAATTAGACACTACAGTAGGTGCTCATCCAACCTTGACTCAACCAAAATAGCTGAATTTTGCTCTTTATCTTGATACATAATTCCTCCAATACGTCAGTTCGGGATTCCAGATGAACACCATGTTAATTTAACCAGCATAAAGAAAGCAATATGATACCTTCTTTAAACATGGTATTGTTGGTGTTGTGTTGAGACTGCAAACTGACCTGTTTGAGAATTTGATGGAAAAGGGGGCCAGTGGAATGAAGTCTAAGCCTAAATACATGTACCCACAGGTCAGTTTGTACAGAACATACATATGTACCTAAATGGTAAATAAGAGAGATTATACCTAGGGGTAAATATAGATTGATTTAGTGTTATGAGTGAGAAGGGCAGGACATCAAGTTTGATGATGGTTATATATGTCACAAGTCAGGATAAGACAAGACATGTATTACACTTTCTGGATAGTCCACAGGTTGACTGGTGGAGTACAAGATAGGAAAAGATTATAAGATATGTTACAGCTTGCTCTTGTGAGAAAAGCAAACAGTGGCCTGCAAAGGTGATAATGAGACAATGGTGGCCAGGTTGGCTGCTATGGTAGAGCATTTCTCACATATACACCTAACCAGCTAACTATATAATTTTCTCAGCAGAGTCCAAGCTTGGTAAAGTGACGATACCAGTCTGCCATACTTTAGAGCGTATTAATCTCATATTTTGTGAGAAAACAATGAACAGAGTAATATTTAATGCAGATAAGGGATCAAATATATGCCAAGTGACTATTAGTGACTAAATGTAGACATACAAAAGCCTTTCAACCACTAAGGATCCCCACAACTCATCTCTGTGGAACTACTTTCATGCAGCGTAAGGCTATCCCGTGAGTCGGCTTGCACTTTTGTCCATTTCCCTACAGCATTCTACAGAGCCTCTGGCTAACGCCAGATCTCAAAAACATTCCCAAGCGAGATCTAGAGGTGAGGTACCCACAATCCAAATTCAAAAATAATCTGTTCAGTTTTTTTTCCAGAAGTTAGCGTCCGGAAAAGAAGTCTGACGAACGGACGCAGGGACGGCACCACGCACCGACGGACGGACCCCAATACCATAGTCCCCATTTAGCCCTTCGGGCATTGGGGTGCAACAAATGGTTTGAGGCATGACAAACAAGACGTATACCATTGTCCTAAATTAAGGCTCTTCCAGAATACACACAAAAAAAAAAAATAATAAAAATTAAATAAATAATGAAAACCCAAGGGGTTCAAGTCCCCCGACGTTGAAACAATTGATTTGACTTGGAACCGTAACTTTCAGTACCAAGCATGCGGAGCAATCCCAAGTGAGATCCAGTGGCAAGGTACCCACAATTACCGAATTTGTCCTAATCGGGCCAGGATTTCAGAAGATATTGTACAAGAACAAAATTTTAACTTGGCCCTCAGGTGGCGCCACCTATAGGTGGGTCAGCATGGAAAACAATCCCCAGTGAGATCTTGCGGCTAAAAAGAATCCATTCAGTTTTCCAAAAGTTATTGTCTGGAAGCAAAATTTTAATTTAGACCCAGTTGGCGCCACCTACAAGTAGATCGACCTGAAAAAACAATCCCAAGCGAGATCTTGAGGCGAGGTACCCGCATACCAATTGAGAAGAATCCATTCAGTTTTTGAAGAGTTATTGGAAACTTAAGTCGGACGGACGCAAAATTTTAACTTGGACTCCAGGTGGCACCACCTATAGGAGAGATACCCACATACCAAATTTGAGTATAATCCATTCAGTTTTTCAAAAGTTATTGTTCGGAAACAAAATTTTAACTTGGCTCCCAGGTGGCGCCACCTATATGCAGATCTACGTGAAAAACAATCCCAAGCAAGACCTTGGGGCTTGAAAAGAATCCATTCAGTTTTTCAAAAGTTGTCCGGAAAGAAAAATTTAACTTGGCCCCCAGGTGGCGCCACCTATAGTCGGATCGGTGCGAAAAACAATCCCAAGGGATATCTTGAGGTGAGGTACCCATACACCAAATTTGAAAAGAATCCATTCAGTTTTTCAAAAGTTATTGTCCGGAAACAAAATTTTAACTTGGCCCCCAGGTGGCGCCACCTATATGCAGATCTGCGTGAAAAACAATCCCAAGCAAGATCTTGGGGCCAGGTACCCACATACCAAATTTGAAAGAATCCGTTCAGTTTTCCATAAGTTATTGTCCGGAAACGAATCCGGACGGACGGACGGATGGACGGACGGACGCACGCACAGACGGATGCACGGACGGACCCCAATACTATAGCCCACCTTTAGCCCTTCGGGCGTCGGGGGACAATAAAAAATAAACCAAAGTTCACCAGAAACAAAAGTTTTGGGATTTTTTTTTTGGGCCTTGATCAAATATGATAATGAAAATGATATAATTAACAAGAAAACTTATTGATGCAGATGCATCAATGCCAGCAGAAACGTTTGTAGCTTATAATCTGTGTATTACAAGCCGATTACGTGTGCAACTGGTGAATACAGGTCACGATGCACCATTATGGTTAAAAAAATGCCGATTTGTTTGTTTTCATTAAAGGTTTGACCAATGCAGTTCACGCAAGGACCCATCTGGAAAGTGTGGGGTTAGCCGGAAGTTAAGTGCTTGCTGGCAAAATGTGCACATGAACCGCATGTCAAACTAGGACTTTGAAAGTAATGTTCTCTGGTAATGGTTGATGTATTAAGTCACTTCACATAGCCTGATGTAAGAGTTCGCGTTGTGGCATTATATGCGACCCATCATCAAGCCACTATTTCTTTATTGATGTGTGTCATTGTAAATTAAGCCTAGATCGACTTTCTCTACACATCAATCCGATCCGCGTGTTTTACTGTTTCGAGTTTTTAGTAACTCGCAGTTCAATCTCAAACATTTTGATGCAGACGTACACATGGTACAGGTGAATAACTTGATCATGTATGGTCATCGATTTGGTCTCTCAGCCATAATAAATTAGTACTAAAGGACATTTATTCGATGAATTCATTATAACAGAATTAATATTAATGTGTTAACCACGTACGGGTGATACAATCCTGTCGTTTTACGATATGAAACTAGTGGGATCACTCCACGGCACGTCTGTGAAGTATGGCTCCAGAAAACACCTGTTACTCGTCTAATATCAAGATGGCCGCTCCCATGTTTACTGAATTAAGATATCCGGCGGCGCTGCGCCGCCGGAAATGAATGGTCAAGTCTTTCAAAACATCTCCAGCTATTCAAGTCAATGCCAGGTTCTTGTTCATAAGTGAAACAGGTTAGTCAACAAAAACAATAGCCCATCTGAACTTATAAAATTCCTAGTCAGTTCACGCTTCCTCATATCGTTAAATCATGCTAAAGGCTGAATAAAAATAAATTTCTAGTTTCGCAGGCATCGTCATGTTATATATTTAGTGTCGTGTCAACCTCTTCTCTTTTTTTTCGAGTTTAAAAAAAAATTATTATTATTTCTTCCTATTTCACACATTAGCCTCTCAAACTTTTGCTAAAAAAATGTTCATGAAGATTTAACCAAAGTTTTTTTTAATGTTTTTATTAGCCGGTGATAGTATTGTTGATGACTTACCGACTTCAAGGAATTCCAAGGATACTGTTTGTTTCGTGTAAACTGTATCTGTTTACCAAATCACAATGGATAAATCAATGTTATAATTCCCGATTTAAGGTAGCATAGTCTAAACAGATAAAGCTGACTGTCATAGTTTTGTCGGTTTACTTTTTTTCATTATAATTTTTTTTTTTTTTTTTTTTTTTTTGTTAAGCCCTGGATGTACCACTGGGCATTTTATTTACAAAGTTATGTCAGTTCATGGAGAAGTGAGTTTACCATGAAGAATTACCTCCCCTGAGAAGCAGACAGCAAAAGCGGATCATGCAGATTTGAGCATCAAATGTGCTCATAAATAATTGATTGCGACTCACTGGAATCTGTCACCTTGAGAATATGATCAATGAATAACACAGCAATTTGCCTGATAATACCACATTTGTACGTTACGAGACATTCTGTGAGATTATTCAATATCAAATTTACTCTGACAGATAAATATTTAAACTGAATTCAGGGCTTTGGTCAGATTTCTTAATATCAAATTTTCCCAGGACTGCAGGGCATAATCCACAGTTTTTGGGAAGGGGCCTGCTGGCAACTAGTTTGGGAAAATTGAACCACGAAACAAGCTAATTTTGGGAAAAATTGCAGCTTTATTCCAACTTGAAATTCCAATTTTTGTTGCAAACTGGTAGTGAATGAATGCTATCAAAATCTAGTTGTAATGTCAAATCAATGAATTGAATTTCTTAACTGAGAAAATGAGCCGTGTTGAATGAAATTTAGTGGTGTTAGTGTAGTACTGGCTTAAAATTAATTTCTGGATTGTGGAAAAGTATAGACTTCTGTACTGTCCAATTTAATTTGTCAATTCATAGCTTCATTTCTAACTTGAATGCATTGATACATGAAATTAAAGTTTCAGCAGAATAATTTATACCTGAATATTGCAAGAAAAATGATCAGTGAACACAATGATTTTTTTTTCAGAAGGGGAATTTGGCAAATTTTCAATAGTTTACAAATTACAGTTTAATGTGAGAATTGTATAATGCTAAAATATTTATTTAATGCTTCAATGTGTGTGAATGTACACTTTAGATACCCTTCAATATAATCTAGATAGAAAGCATCAAGTAAAGTTAAGTTTTACACTTTACATTCACAAAGTAAAGCTACAATGTCATGGTGTATCTTAAATAGCTCTGAGTGTAGCAGTGCTATAGACTTACAAGAGTTGTGTCCCTTAGTCTACTGTGAGTAGAATTTCAACCAATCAGAATGCTCCTGTCCAATTAAGGCCTTTGTTATGGCATCCATCCTTGTAACCTCACCTTGACAAGCATTTCTTTCCATTTATGGCAGTAATACTAGAATATATTTGCACAAAATTTCTCGCCCATGTCGAAGTTGTATAATATAGCAAGAGACTGTTTTAATTAAAACCTTGCAAAACAGCATAACACCAAAGATATGATGGATAATTCTCAAGATTTAGAAAATCTGTTTTCTTCAATTCTCCATAGACATTGCAAATACAACCGCATTTTGCACACTTGATAGTAAAAACACCTAAACTGTTCAAATAGAATTGCCCAGCCTTTGTGCTCATGGTACCTGTGGTGGAGACAGTCCCACTGTTCAGCCACAGACAGGGTTGCAAGGTCTTGCAGGCTAAAGCATACACCCAAGTTCATATGCAAATATTCTTCCAAAGCCAAAGAACTGGGAAACACTGAAGGAATCAATACACTGGGCTTGTAAATGCAGGTCACCTGTAGAATCCAGATCCCAATTTTTATGCAAATACTCAAAGCCCCAAACAATTTCTGTCAGTCAAGATTGTCAGAAGCAGCCTGCCACTCATTTACATTTCAAAGACATGTTTCCTGAATAGATTGCAGTCACTGTCTTGATACAATGACTTTGGCTTAAATGCCTATCTGACATGTGTAATGAATATTCAACCCCAAAATACTTTTGGAGAATTCAAAAACAAATTTTCAATATATTTTCCATTATACTGTAAATGTTAAATAATTTGATAAGTTAATATATATAAAAATGTGTTGCTTTCTTATATCTCTTCGACATGGGTGAAGCATTTCTTGGAAATATGTTTCATTATTATATTTATTAGAGTGTCTCCCTATATAAATTGTAATGAGATAAAACTGCATATTCCCCGGTCAATAAAACTGCATATTCCACCCCCCATGGAATATACACTAAAGGGAGATAATTACAACAGAGGTCATCCTGTTCTCTCAGTCGCGCTCCAAATAGCCCATCACGGAGCAGTTCGTCGAGTTGATTTTAGCTGGAGAACACAGCAGAAATAAATTATCTCCCCCATCTTATTGTAAGTAGAATCGTACCCAAGCACATTATTGGAGTAACTAACAAGCGGCATCGAACATCTATACGTCCGTTGCGAGATTTACACGATAGTAGTGAAGCAGCTCCGAATCAGTGGAATCTCTTGCACGAAAAATAATGTTGCTGGCGATTGCCCACTGAAAGCAATCAACCCAGAAGGATTGCGCTCTTTCAAAATAAACATAAAACATTATTTTGCTCAAGAGATAATAGATTAGCACGGAGTTAAGTTGATAAATATAATAATGAAATTATTGCCTTGTTTTGAGGGGAATATGCAGTTTCGTTGCCCCTCGGCTGTGCATATTGCCCTCGCCTGCGGCTCGGGCAATATGCACATCCTCGGGGCAATAAAACTGCATATTCCCCTCAAAACAAGGCAATATTTTCATAATATTGCTGTGCACATGGGAGCTCAAGCTTGTATCTTTGTTATATTTTGAGTGCCTAAATGGATGCCAGCACAAAGGCCTTAACACTGAACCAACATGACTGACTCGCGATGTCTTGAAAGTGAAAATATTATTTCTTTTCAAGTGTCTGCTGGCGAATTATTTGGACAATAAAGTCTACAACAATCTGCCTCAGGAGGGCACATCACGTTCTACATGCCTAGCAAGGGCTAAATTATTGAAATGCCCCGAGAAATTGTGCTGAGAAACACAGTAAGTGTTCGATTTGGTCAGACACTTTTCGAAAACAAATTTGCTTTTTTTTCAGACTCCGAAAACATACACCTGAAACTTCAATTGAGACTTCGGAATGTTTGAGAATTTTGACTACAATTGGGAAATTTAATCCTGCAAATTGGGAACAGAGGCTTGGGGAATGGGGCCGAATATCGGCCCCTGGAACATAGGTAGATTATGCCCTGGTCCGACTTCAGAGTAAATATTCAAACCACAGCCTATACAAGTAGTCTAGAAACTACAAAGGTGAGTGATTTTGTGGAAACACACAGGAAATGTGTACACTGCAACATAGAAGAGAGAACATAGAGTTCGCATACTGATCCATAAAAGAGCATAAATACATATAAATGATTGTACATTCATCTCTGACCGGACAAATAGTTGAAGTAACAAAGGCTGTGGGATAGCTTACATGTAAGTATTATAATAATGGAAATAATTGGTACTTTATACAAATCTGCAAACAAAGTCTCTTAACCAACGCTGAAAGAGTAATTTCCCTTACCCACTAGTAGGCACTAGAGTCAGGAGAGACCTAATGAGTAATGTGTGACTCGATAACATGAAACGAGGATCAGGTGTCATGTCCAATAAATTGAGCAAACGGCAATTCCAGTAACTTCAAAAGGACTGGCTGCATGACAAACCTCTCTTGTCAAGTAATATTTTGTATTTGAACATATTTGGATGTTCAAGAGGACATTTACTTCTGTGGCATCATTGTGTAAAGCATAACGTCATTTGTTAATGTCTGACACTGTCATCATATCCCATTGTTGCAAGTCTAAGGGAGATAATGGAGAACATGTCTAAGGGAGAAAATCGACCATAGAGGTCCATGTCCCCCGCTAGCAGCACCAGTTATGGTGGATGTAATCCACCATAGCTGGCGCTGCTGCTGCGGGGGCCATGGACCTCTATGGTCGATTTTTTTTGGTTGATGATATCTCATATCATTGATGAAGAGTAGGATTTGAAAATGGAGATATCGTTGATGAGCTTAACATAATCTAATACAGCGGATGGCACCCATATTGGATAATGCACATCCATGAAACATAATACCAACTGTCCTCTCACCAATGTCCATGCACTCCCCAAGTTTGAAGTAGATTGGTTGAATCATTCTAGAGTTATTGTCCAGACAAGGTCTAAATGCTGGAAATCTAAGATGACTGATGGTGGCCATCTTGGATTACACAGGTAACTGAAAAGCAATGACAACTGTCCTCTCACCGATGTCAAGCCAAACTGCAAGTTTGAAGTCAATCAGTTGAATTATTCTAGAGTTGTTGTCCAGACAAGATGCAACTGCTTAAAATGCAACATAATCCAATATCGCTGGTAGATGGCAGCCAAATTGGATTATGCTCGTTCATGAAACACAATCCTAACCGGGATCTCACCAAGGTCAAGGGACTCCCCAAGTTGGAAGTAGATCAGTTGAATCGTACTCCAGCTATTGTCCGGACAAGATCAAACTGCTTAAAATCCAATGAAATCCAGTATGGCTGATGGTGGCCATATTGGATTAAGCACGTCCCGGACAAGAAAATCTAAGATCCAACTGCTTAGAATTCAATATGGCTGACGGCGGCCATATTAGATTACGCACATTGCCATGATTGCTGAAAAACAATCCCAACCGTCCTCTCACCAATGTCAAGGCACACCCCAACTTTGAAGTTGATCGGTTAAATCGTTCACGAGTTATTGTTCGGACAAGAAAATCTAAGATCCAACTGCTTATAATTCACTATGGCTGACGGCGGTCATATTAGATTACGCACATTGCTGAAAAACAATCCCAATCGTCCTCTCACCAATGTCAAGGCACACTCCAAGTTTGAAGTTGATCGGTTAAATCGTTCACGAGTTATTGTCCGGACAAGAAAATCTAAGATCCAACTGCTTATAATCCAAAATGGCTGATGGCGGCCATATTGGATTACGCACATTGCTGAAAAACAATCCCAACCGTCCTCTCGCCAATGTCAAGGCACACCCCAAGTTTGATGTTGATCGGTTAAATCGTTCACGAGTTATTGTCCGGACAAGAAAATCTGACGGAATCACGGAATTACGGACACCGGTGTTTCTAAGTCCCCCCCCACCCCCTACTAAGTAGCGGGGGACAATAATGAAGAACATGTCTAAGGGAGATAATAGGGAACATGTCTAAGGGAGATAATGGAGAACATGTCTAAGGATGATAATGGAGAACATGTCTAAGGGAGATAATAAAGAACATGTCTAAGGGAGATAATGGAGAACATGTCTAAGGGAGGTAATGGAGAACATGTCTAAGAGAGATAATAAAGAACATGTCTAAGCGAGATAATGGAGAACATGTCTAAGGGAGATAATAGGGAACATGTCTAAGGGAGATAATGGGGAACATGTCTAAGGGATATAATGGGAAACATGTCTAAGGGAGATAATGAAGAACATGTCTAAGGGATACAACATGCCCAAGAAAGATAATGGGGAATGGTGATATTTGATACACCAAGTAGACTTTCAACTGATCTGTGTTGAACACATGCAGGTGTACTTGCATATGTGTTCTACTCTTAGCGTTTATAATATTCACTATGATAAATGAATAGCTAAACTCGGTGTTTAACTAAATTGTTAACAGCATATACAGGTATATACATGGAAATAACAGGTGAATTATAATGCTGGAGCTGATACAGGCAAAAGGAATATGTGACATATACCTAGGAAAAACTCCTTTATGTTTGATGGTAAAGCCAGGGGTTTTTTGGTTGGGGGTTTTTTTTCGTTGTTTTTTTTTCCTTCAAAACCTGCCGAATTATATTTTTCTTGAAGTTCACATAATGAAATTTCAGCCTTGAAAGAATTGTGCTGTATAAATGTACATAATAGGAGATTTGACTTATCAAAATATGGTCTCTAACCTATTTTGGTATTTTTGAGGAATTTCTGGGAAGGATTTTGTCTTGTAACAAAAATATGACACCTGAATCCAAAACCATTCTTGGTGCTTAAAATAAGCAAACTTTCGAATATGTTGTTTGGCAATATGATTTTGGTTTGAGGTGTCATATTTTTACTGTGAGAGAAAATCCTCCCTATAAATGCCTAAAAAAATACCAAATTAGGCCAGAGAGCACATTTTTAGCAATCACATTACGTACAGTGTATTTTGCTAAACTCGGGGCCAAATGGAGGCAGATTTTCTGGCAATATTGAATAATATAAGTAAAATTTTCGCAGAATAAGGAGGCCTATCAGAGAACTGTATCAGGCCATGTAATAACTATCAGGAGAACAACATTACTACATTCATATACATGTACATCTATCAAATAAACATGCAATGTTCAACCCATCAAATTCTGTCATCGTGACTGCCTTGTTCTCGGGTAAAAATAAACCCACCTTGAAGCTAAGTTGAAAATGAAAGCATTAAATAACAGAACTCAATTTTATCAACTGTTTTTCCACATTAATCCTTGGACAATGCTGTCTTGTCCCGGTGTCGGAGACACTGGTACATAGTACGTGGGCCACCACGTGTGCGGGTTGTTCTCCTGATATCTCCCCTATTTTTATAATATGGAGCAGGTTTTTCAACTATTGATAACTGGTGTAAATATGATAATATGGGTAAAATATTCCTACTATTCCAAGAAAGGACCAATAAGCTTACATTTATGATAATTTTCCCAACTTCAGGTCGGAAAAACCCCAGTTTTCATCGATTGAAAATATATTCTGGGTTAAAGACATAGGGAAGCGCTCGGAATGACGAACAACAGCTCAAGCGGCCAGCCAGGTGTTTGTGCACCGCCTGCTGCCATCGAGGCCAGACAGCAATGCCCAGGGATTGACTTGAACTATAGCGGGAATAGCCCATTGCCTCAAGCTAGACTTGCATCCACTCATTGCTGTACATATAAATTTCAGAGAGTTAGGAGTACTATACCTTGATTCTGCCAACAGCCTCCTGGGCCTGCATCATGCGCAGGGCTTTAGATGGTTGTCCCTCCGAGATGAGCTGTGTTGAGCCGAGGTATTTGGCCCGGAAGAGCACACCCTCTATGAGAACTTCAGGGTTGTCAGGGTCAGTAATGGTGGTAACTGCAGGAAGGCAGATTGGACAAGCAAGGTTAACAAGAACTCAGTCACACTCACAGCACTATTATCTAACACACTATCATTTGTTAGACAAGATTAGAGTTTGAGGCTTAAGAGTGCAGAAATTTGTTTTTCAAAACAATGCAGATTATCCCCACTAGCCAGTAAAATATTCCAGCATGAATAAACTGACCTTCATGTACATGCATCTGAATAATAATACAGGAAATTTATCCTCCTTTGAAATTAAATGTATCAGTTCAGTGGTGGGATATACAGGAGGATACTATTTAGCAAGTTAAGCTTGAGTACATAATCTGTGGATGTCTTTCTTCATTTGCACAAGTTTACATGTATATATGGAGAACCTTCTTCACAACAGAGAGAGAGAGAGAATTTCAATTAAGGTTTAGCGTCGCGTTTTTCACAACAGAATAGTCAAGATAA
>JAVTVY010044686.1:0-19938 GCA_036873755.1 Hanleya hanleyi | reverse complement strand
TATATTTCAATTGTTTTTTATTATAACTATGGGATTTCCTCATTCTTGTCCAATGACTGATGAAGCATCTGTTGAAATTTTCTAATTTGAGGCAGGAATACAACATCCAGGGTAAAACTTGAAATTTCAAAGCTATTATTCCTGAACTGTAACTTTGAGGACATGAAATTTCAGATTGTATCGAAAAGAAAAAGAGACAAACTGATGAGGAACAGTATGTTACACCGAAGAAGAATACTTCAGGCTGCATATTTTTAGCTTTACTGTCAGACATTTTTGGAATAATCTATTTTCTATCAGGTTTTGATGACATCATACCTGTTCTGGAGGCGATAACAAATTGCCTAACCAACCATCTCATTCCCATGGTAATTTCCCTGAGGGGCGGCTTTCTCCAAATTCCTGTTGAGTCTGTTCAATTTCTAATTTTCTCTGCAGATAGTTTAGCTATATTCAATTGCTGGAGTGAGTAGTCAGAGAATTTTATCTATCGATTCAATTTCCTCTCGTCTGTTATTGAATACTGCATGCATGGGTCTCACATGTATGTGTTGTTTAACCTATACGCATTCGGATCCATGCAGTGTGAGTAAACATGTATATTTGGATCTGAATTAAGATTTTCCACATTTATTTTTAAGAATGTGTAGAGTATTTCAAATACCAGCAAACTGTACTGCAGCAAGTGTATTTTATAATACTGGAATGCTAAGTTGATAGCCAAACAAGTCTATTCTGTAGAGTGGAGTATTCTGCCCAGTGGAGGGCTAATAAAAATATGAAAAATTCGAAATATTTGACGAATCCATAACAAATGTAACTCATTTAAAGGAGATGGTACGATAAGACAGCTAGGATTTTGACCTAAAGGTGGTGCGGTTAAAATCAAAAGAATAAAATGTCCTAAAAATAATTGTTTTAATGTAACGGCAAGATATATATGTACACAATATGGGAAAGAGCTAGCTTGACTGCATTATGATCATATTTATGACATGAAATTGAAATCCGAAACATGTGCTATTTCGCGAAAAAAAGAGTCTAAATCGAGTCAATCGAACACACGTTTAGACACGAAGGACCCTTTGGACCAAAAATATTTTCCAGCAGTGGAGATCTAATACCACCGCACATCACCAGGTTAAATGGCGTTTTGGTCCAAGGGGTCCTTCGTGTCTAAATGTGTGTTTAAATGACTCAATTTAGACTCTTTTTTATTTTCACGAAATAGGACATTTCGGATTTCAATTTCACATCATAACTATATAATAAAGGGTCTCTGCTATAATCATAACGCACTTGAGCTTGAACTTTCACATATTATGTACTTATGTTTCTCTTGTTGTTGCATTGAAACACAATTATTTTTAGGACATTTTATTTTTTTCCCATTCCAAACACACCATGTATAGATCAAAATGCCGCCTTATTGTACCATCTCCTTTACATGTGTCATATCACAGAAACTAGCAGTACATGCAAAATGCTTGCTACCTTTCCTCAATGTTTAGTATTTGTCTCTCCAGTCATCTATTACTGTGGTCTGGCAGTCTCACAGTCATGTTGTGAGGTGTTCCTGTCTGTAAAGAATGACTGATATCTCTGTTCAGTGATGATTCAGGAATTTCCAATATGGCCAGCTGGGAGACCCAGGGTTGAGCAATCATTTGCTCCTTATAGTTCCCCTGTGAATAAAGGAAGGACTGATATGGATAAGATTAATGAACTAGTCTCAGCCCTGGCAGGCAATTATGACTAAGGTGTTAAGACATCATCACTCTGGTTTTAGACTAGATATCAGCAGTTAAAATAGCTTTGATATTTTCTTTATTTCTTAGCCATGGGATGAATGACAATTAAATTAAATTATATTGGTTAGGTCTACTTATGTGAAATAAATGCAGTAATCTCTCTAATAATTGTAATCCCCTAACAATATTCAATCAATCCCAATTTTTGACGACAATACCGAATCGTTCACGGTGGTTCCAATACATGAGTAGTACTGTGACCAACGTCACAGGACCTACGAGGTAGGATGAGGAAGATGACTTGGGGGTCCAAGCGTAATGTTATAGGTCACCTAAGTAGATCAAATTTTCATCAAAAGTAGGTCAGCTCGGAACTTGCTGGTAACTGTCCCTTAATGCACGTTCATGCCAAAAATCAAGGGTCTAATGTCAACGGTTTTCCTTATTTTGCCGATGAAAGGATTCGGGTGGACTGACTGACTCACTCACTCACTCACTCATTACCGGACAATTTGCAAATGAGAGCCTACTTCGTAGGAAAATAGATCACTGTCTATAATTATTGAAATAATAAAAAATAATAAATCCAATTTCTAATCAATTTGATCACCACCATATTTTATGGTTGGAAATTTCACTTCCTGTGATGAATTAAAAGAATTACCATAGCTTCAGTATTAATCGATCATATAGGTGATCAGATAATTGGAGAACTTACGGCAATAAAACAGACTTGATATCAGGAGCTGTTCTCGTGCACTAGAAAAGCCTGTAATTGTTTTCTACATTTTACATTATAGAATCTGTTAAGCGGCATGCACATATTGTATTTATACAATTCTCAAATCATGCAATGTGCCTATCATGCGCAGCACTCGCGACCATCTCCTATTTTTATCCTATATTTGCATGCAGACAGATGTATATTTAAGCTTGTTTTGTCCATGTGAGAGTCTCCATAACAAGGCCATTCACACACTTTGACATTTCCCCTCGGGCTACATGCACCTTTAATCTTCGCGGTTATGTATTAATCTGTGGTTTTCAGTCATGCATGACAGAAAATTCCTTCTTTTAAAATTTTTATAAAGTTCTTCATGCACACAGATTGATAATATGCTAGATTTGACCGATATCGGCAGGCCAGTAGAAGTACAAAATGTAGGTTAAGATTGCAGGTATGAGGACAAAAATCATAAGATATACCCACTCAAATTTAACGAGGAATATAACTATGCTCTGAGCCTATCCCACCATTTCGATACATCTCTATGAAGAATGTGCACCTCCAAAACATTCACTCAAATTAAATCTATGTATTGCACCAATACTCCAATCTCACAACATCCACTCATAGTTAATCCAGATGATCTGTATTTTTACCAACAGCACAGTATCAGAACATCCCTGTTGTCAATCTGGTTCATCTATATTCCATAAAAATCTCAAAGTCAATACAGTCCTGCCCCCCCCCCCCCTAGGTACTCTGGATCATCTGTATTCCATCAAAATCCCAATTACAGAACATCCATCCAGTTCTGGATGATCTACCAACAGCACAGTATCAGAACATCCCTCCCTAGGTACTTTGGATGATTTGTATTTTACCAACACCAGAATATCCCTCAATAGGTACATATATTTTGGATTATCTGTGTTCCATCAAAATCCCAATGCCAGAACATCCATTCAGTTACTCTGAATCATCTGTATTTTACCAACAGCACAGTACCAGAACATATCCCACAAAAGGCACTCTGGATCATCTATATTCCATGAAAATCTCAATGCCAGAACATCCATCCAGTTACTCTGGATCATCTGTATTTTACCAACAGCACAGTACCAGAACATCCTACCAAAGGTACTCTGGATCATCTATATTCCATGAAAATCTCCATGCCAGAACATCCATCCATAGTTACCCTGGATCATCTGTATTTTTACAACAGCACAATACCAGAACATCCCTCCGATAGTTACTCTGGGTCATCTATATCCCATCAAAATCCCAATGCCAGAACATCCGTCCATTTACTCTGGATCATCTGTATTTTACCAACAGCACAGTGCCAGAACATCTCTCCATAGGTACTCTGGATCATACTCCATCACAATATCAGTGCCACTTACTCTGGATCATCTGTTTTTACCAACAGCACAGTGCCAGAACATCCCTCCATACATACCTTGGATCATCTATATTCCATCAGAATCTCAAAGCCAGAACTCTGGATCATATGTCACCAACAGCACAGTGTCAGAAAATCTCTCCGTATAGGTACTTTGGATCATCTCTATTCCATCAAGATCCCAATGGCCCTACATCCCTCCATATTCACTGTGGATCATCTATATTCCATCAAAATCCCAATGCCAGAACATCCATCCATTTACTCTGAATCATCTGTATTTTACCAACAGCACAGTACCAGAACATCCCTCCATATAGGTACTCTGGATCATCTATATTCCATGAAAATCTCAATGCCAGAACATCCGCCCATTTACTCTAGATCATCTGTATTTTACCAACAGCACAGTGCCAGAACATCCCTCCATATACGGGTACTCTGGATCATCTATATTCCATGAAAATCTCAATGCCAGAACATCCGCTCATTTACTCTAGATCATCTGTATCTTACCAACAGCACAGTGCCAGAACATCCCTTCATAGGTAATCTGGATCATCTGTATTCCATAACAATCTCAATGCAGGGGTTGATAGACGTCAAAATATTCAGTTTTTGTCTTAATTGTTGAATTGAGTTTTTGTTCCATCGATATTCAGCTTTTCTACAATTTTATCCCCTTGATGTTTAATATTGTAATACTTTTAACATTAGCATTTCTGCTGGAATTGACTTTTTCATAAGTTTACCGTTATTCTTGGATTCAATATTGAGTTTTTGAGTGAATTTTACTACCTATTAACGGTAGTAAAATATGACTTCTATGAACCCCTACAATGCCAGAACAGCCACCCAGTTACTCTGGATCATGTCACCAACAGCACAGCACCAGAAAATCTCTCTATAGGTACTGTGGATCATCTCTATCCCATCAAGATCCCAATGGCCCAACATCCATCCATACTCAATCTGGATGATCTGTATTCCATCAAAATCTGCATAATTGCCAGAACATCCAGAAAACATAAAGTTAACAAAATGTGTATTTTTATTTTTCAGCATAAAGGATTACCATTTTGTACACCATGTTACCAGTCATTATATGGCCCACAGATGGTTGGCTATGGATCCAATGTCTTCTCAGCAGCTAACTACACAAAAAGGAACTCACAAAATAATAACAACAACAACAACAGTGATAAAGAATATATAATCCCTCCTGCTGATGTACAAAGGTAAGTAGGTATAAATGTGATTAAATAATTTTGGAAGCCAATGTTGAAGAATCTCCAATCTAATTAAAATTAAATCCTATGCTCTCCCATTTCGATATGTCGCTCGAAGGATCTAACAGTCTTGCAGTAACTCGAGTGTCAACCAATCCTGAGAACGCTTCATAGTGCTTTAATTGGAGGGAACATCAATGATAGAGAATTTTTGGTTGGCTCAGCCGCTTTAGACGCTGCGGTGGCGGGGTGTCTTTTCATGTTGCCGCGGTCCCAACATCACCCTACTGAATCGACGAGTATGATTATAGGTGAATGCACCAGTCCATTTGTCATGCGACCATGAACTGTAGGTTGGATCACTTCACATTGAAGCCGCATAACAGCTGCAATGTTATAATGAGGCAACATATGATTATATATCAGATATGTCGACAGTCCATTGTAGCTACCATTTGTCCTGGCAACAGTCCATTTGGCGAATCATTGGCCAAGGTTACACGGTTCACGTCAGTTCGGACTGACCGTATTTTGACCTACCATGGACTGTCGATCGATCCGA
The DNA here is from genome assembly GCA_036873755.1 of Hanleya hanleyi. Taxonomy (NCBI): domain Eukaryota; kingdom Metazoa; phylum Mollusca; class Polyplacophora; order Lepidopleurida; family Hanleyidae; genus Hanleya; species Hanleya hanleyi. The sequence goes on along the minus strand of JAVTVY010044686.1, from coordinate 14,264 downwards.
TGATGATACAATGGACTGTCGTAACATGAGACAGACAGAGAATAAACTATTACTGGTTCATATTCCTCTTAAACACACACAAGTGGAAGGAATCGAGAGATGAATGAGTCAGTGATACATGAGGCAGATATTAAGTTCCCACGTGTTCATTTTGTGCTCATTTCCTCACACTATAATTCGATGCTAATACCTACCATGGACTGTCTACCAACACCTAAAAACACCTCTCGCCGCAAAAATGTTTAAAATTTTTGTTAACTTGAAATAGTAATAACCCTACATTTGGTGACAATATAGTACGATATCTCTCCTTCAAAAAATGACTGGACACCAGTAACCATATCTGTCATCGATATGCTGAAAATCGTTCATTTTCGGCTGTGGTGACTGTCGTCCGGTCAGACACACGCCCACGCTTGATAACGAAAGCACCGAAAAACCTACCATTGACTGTGATTTGACACGTGACCGGCGGTTTTCACCTATAATCATACTCGTCGATTCAGTAGGGTGAACATTGTGGCACCATAATACAGGGTAGATATATGGACTGGTCTTTGGTGCAAACATTGGGGTAAATGGGCAAGGTGACCCTATCTCTCCTCTCCGACGGCAAGTGAATTAGTCCAGATGCGACCGTGATGTCATAATGCTATTAAATATTCATGGTGTGGGCGCTCAGAACACCAAATTCTATTGAAATATATATAAGATCCTATAGAGCGACATATACTATTGGGGAGCATTGATAGGATATTAATTTATAAAAATTGGAAGAATCTCTATTTTCAGTTCAAATTCTTTATTTATACATGCTGCATGGGTTTTGTTTCAATATTTAATGCAACGGTCAGTTCCTTCAAGAAATATGATTTCATTGTGAGCAATCCTTAATTATTGGGATCATGGTGATATATCAGCGAATCCTGCTATATTTCATCGATGTATATTGAAGGACATTCTTCTGAATGCTATAGCTCCATAAAAACCTTTCATATCATGAGGGGCAGGTGTAAACTGAATGCAACTGCTCTTTACCCAGGGCCATATATTTTACATTCCTCCAAGGCAGAGGGGTCCTCAGTGCATTTTATAAAAGAATGATTATTTTTCCTTCAATCAATGGAAATGTCAACTGTTGACCCAGACGATATCAGAAGAATTAATTAAATGAAATATGTTAAGTGAGGGGGAACAATGGATTCAAATAGTATCATCAGTGAAGAGCATTTCTAATTTCCTACATTCTTACAATTTGGGAGACATTGAAGAAGAGATAACTTAACATACCGATCTGCTGTAACTATATGAATGGTGTAATAATAAATGATTTCATAGTTTTTTACCATGCCGGAAAAAATGTATATCTATTGGGTTACATTATATAATGTAGTGTGTGTTTGTGTGCAAAATATTAAACATTACATGTTCAAAATGACAGATGACATCACAGAGAAAATATTTAACAGTACATGTCTTTGATATATTTTATACATGCAAGTTAGAAATAATGATATATTGCCACTAAAGGGGGAAATGTGTATGGCTTGAATACAGTAGGGGGATATGAAGTTCGTCATACTATATCATGATAGTCTATTTTATTTATATATAGATGTATATATATATATGTATATGCATGTAATGACAAGATGTTACTCCCCATGACTACTCGTGCATTGAATTACCATTGTAAATATATTATGCGACAGTTTTTCTTTATTTATGGCGTACTTGATGTGCATAAATTTAGATGAGACATGGAAATCTAAACAGCTCGGTCAATTACAAATGTCATAGTACATATATTAACATATATTTATATATATAATACTGTAAATGCTCTAACAAATCAATCCCATGTACAATTCTCATATCAGGGTGCTAAATTTATTTGAATGAAATGATTTTAAAACATATAAGGTCTTAAATAATCCAATCACTTATGCCCAAAACTTCTCAAAATTAGGTTGCTCAACAAGTTGTTGGCAGAAGAAAAGCCCCTCAACAGGTCAGGCAAAATTCTCTAAAATGAATGTGAAAAAGGTCACTTTTGCTTAATAAAATCAAGATAGATATCTGCATCAGATGGAATTAAACAAAACTATTTTTGTTTCTTCACTTTTCACAATAACACCTGACATATTTAGGCTACTTTAATGAGAAGTAAATCACCAATGAGGGAAGCTATTTTGACTAGACCTCCAGTTAACCAATCACAATAGAATATCCTAACATTAAAGCAATCAAAATATTAAGACAATAACCCAATCGTGATTGCAAAAATAATTCCAACTGGTCAAAAAGTTATGTCCCCTAAAGATTTTGAATTGTAATGATGGATATATCAAAAGTTACTAATCAAAAAACATTTTTACCTCTATTTTGGAGACATATTTATCGCGATTTGTTCAATCAAAGTTTTGAATTCAGTTGACTTGAAAGATGGTCCTGAAAGTGATAGAATTATTATTAAATGTTCTTACGGGTGATAAAATATAGATAGAAATCTTATTACTAGGACATTTACCATTCATATATATGATGAATATATAGATGAAATGACATATGCACAGACATAGTTATGATATGTTCAAGGTGAAGACAGGTAACAAGTTACATATTTACCAAACAATACAAAAACAGTACAAAGGACATGTTGTTTGAGGTGTAGTGTGTATGGTAAAATAACACAGTTTTTTCATGAATGTCAGACTTTGTCTCCAGTGAGATTTTATATAAGGAGATATTTTCTGCTTCGACAACTTATATCACTATCTGTACAAATCAGCTCATTCAACTAAAGCGTGATTCTTAGTTCGCCTCATTTTAATGCATAGAAATAATTAAATCAGTGTTTAAAATATTTTAAAAGTTTACATTTCATGGTTAGAATATCAGCTAAATAGCCACATTTGTAAAACATTGTAACACATTCCAGATAATATTTGTATAATATGTTCCAAGATTTTATTTACCATACAATACTTTGTTGCAAAAATTATAATTTGTTTCTAGATAGTATTATTATTGAATACTTTGTTGCATATCAAACATTGTTACAAATCCTGTATTTCCCTATCAGTACCCATGCTGGATTTCAGTGTTAACCTAGTTGATAAGAATTTTATGCAGATTTCAACGGGGAAATGCACAAATGTTTACTCAGGTGTGACAGAACAGGGCTTATAGCTTGTAGAGTTCTCCCCCTTAGGCCATTGAATTAATGTTGTGACAGATTTGCCATCAGGGGGCAGCATCTTCATTCACTTTCACGGACACCGACAGTGAAGATGTTGACACACGAGTTATGTTGGTAGGTCGGGGAATTGACCCAGAAATATGGCCTCCAAGGCTAAATTATCAAGGTAAGGGGCTCATCACTCTGTCAGACTATCTTAGAACAATCTTTTGCAGATAGACAAGCTCACGAATTGAATGAATAGCTTGAAGTGGAAGAGCTTATAGTGCTAATACAGATCCGTAGTATAGGTGTACATTTCAGTGTGTACATGAAGTGGGTGGATTTTTAGAATGTCTGCTATTTCGGATAGACCACAGTACCGCACTGACAGTATGGGCAAGTGGTAGTATTTGCTCGACCGCATTGTTAATGTCATTTGACAAACCAAGGTGTTTAAGATGTGTTAGCCTAGATGGGCTTGAACTGAGCTTTTTTCATCCATGTGGTTTGGTTTGTTTACATTCATTGACAGTCTGGTATTTGGGGAGCGTGTATTAGGCTGCAGGCATATGGAGATTTACTGCCAGCCAAGCAGACCCACTAACAGCATGAACATTATCTAACACAATCAACACTTCAAATAGAAGAGTATAGCGTCATTTACAAATATACACACTCCTCACAGTTGCTGTAGTAAATTTGGTGGACGCGGTCATAAAAGAAGGGTTAATTTTATGTATTTGACATGTGGATCCAAAGGATATTTCAACAGAATACCGAGAACCTATCTGATTGAGATTGTGTTTTCCTCTAATTCTAGCTATACCATTTTTTGGTTGCATTGAATGATATGTATGCCTGGAATACTCTTCTTTGCTGACCATACATGTATATTCTGTGTGCATTAGGTGTAGTATACACTCTGCAACCAATAGAAAGCAGAAATACGTAAAAGATGTGTATTCATGGGCGTTGCCAGGATTTCTTGAGAGGGGGTCATTTCCTAATTATGCCAACAGAGCTCCTAACTGTGCTGTTCAGCATAAGAAAATAACATGCGGTTGGGTGCGAACGAGGTGGGGGGTTGGTTGTCGTTCACACCCAACTACCCCCTAAGCAATGGCCTTGGTATTGTGCAGATTAAAACTGTCTGACTTTTACACCATGCCCTCTTAACTAGCCCTCACTCTGTTCAATCGAGTGGCTGTGATGGATGCTACCTGGTTAACTCTGACCTATACCAGCACATTCAGTTTCTTGGAATGGCAAGATTATGTCCGTGTTACAAAGCCAATGCGGTTTATCAAACTATTATATAGCTAATATGTACCAGTAAAGGGAAATATTCACTGTCTGCGGGATATGCATTGACTGATGATGGTCCGAGATTTATTATTAATAATACAAAATGACATTTTGGCTGGCTCATTTCATTAATCAACAGACTAATTCCACATCAGACATGACAATAAGGCATTGTCAAAATGTCCATGTTTGTCTGCTTGCCTGAACGTAACTGACCTACATACAGAGAAATCAGTGCGAAATCTGTATTTCTGTGTTTTAACAAATGATGTAGCTGTCCTTGTATACCATACCTGGCTCATGAACAATCAAGACAGAGAAGAGGTTTTCCAAGTGGGCCTAGCTGTCACTTTAAATAAGAAGACCAGTGACCGACCAGATAATTTGGCAGCAGAGTTTTGCCGATAATGATATACCAGTAGCTCTCCAAACCATCAGCAAGTTTTTTCTGCATAATTAGTGAACGATACCCCCTACTAAATGTATGGAATGATTCAAGGTTTCATCAGAGCTATTCAGTGATAAACATTACATGTTTCCCTTGAATATGAAACTACACATGATTATTTTTCTGTATAAAACTTCCTTAAAACATAGAACTGCTGAATCCCTGAGGCTCATTGTAAAAGTGTATAATGATTCTGTGACATCAATTGGTCAGTTAGATGTTTGGTGTCATGATTTTCGGTTATTTTCTTTAGAATTTTTCTCAGTGCCACTCCTGGAATTTATTATGAGTTTTGGTAAATTTCTTTGTTTGTTTGATGAAAATGTTGCATTTTTCATCTCTGTGCATGTTTGTGTGAAGTCTCCTGTTTTCTGTTGGTGCCTGCAGTGTGGGGGAAGAGGTTTTGGATCAGGGCTGTCTCTAAGAATCAACAGAGTGCACACATCTGGGGAAGCAAGACCAGCTGACATGTTCTGTGTTAAATTATCTTTATTAACAAGATTCTAGACTCTTTCTTTATTGCTGTGGTAGATAACTGACAGGACAGGTCACATGGTAGGTCATGTGGAACAAGGCTTGGCCAATCGAATCACAGCCTGACACATCCATTCACATCCAAGACTCTTAAACCTTAAATCCCTTCAACACAGCAATAAATCTGGCACCCTTATGAGGGATACTGTTTCAAATCTCCAGATAACAGCTGGTTAAAAGAGCTCTCAGATTCACTCTGGGCCCCCCCATCTGACAGAAGTGCCCTTGATCCAGTCCAGATGGGGGGAAGCCCCTCACCAATTGCGGTAAACTGAATACATTGCTGGAGGTACTAAAACTACCAGGAAAGTAATCCCTTAATGTTCATCCACTGTCACTTCCTTGGAATCCATCCATCAGATTTGCTGTAAAGAAAACACTATAAAGCAGTATTATACCAGTAAGGGAGCTTTTCCATTTATGTATACTATAGTGTGTCCCTACATGTGTAGTATACCCAGAAGGAGGATGCAGAAGTGTGGAGTAGGATGGTGTGTTTCCTTTCATGAATTGACTAACATCCTTAATAGCTTATCACCAATAACATATATGACCTGGATAACTGCTTTTGTCAGATGTGGGTTTTTTTTAACCCAAGAAGGAATTTTCTATGTAACAGAAAGATGGTGGTTACATTTATATTCTTGAGGATGAAGCTAGAAAATTAATTTACATGGGTCCCTAAAAAGTTACATTTCTTCGGATTAGAAAAGTAATTTAAGTTGTCCCTAAAAAGTTGTATTTCTTCAGATAGGTAGTACATATAGTTCATACATGCATGTATGCAATAATTTCGATTAAATTTGGCACAATATGGAACATTGGTCCCATTCCTAATAATGTTATATTGGAACCTGGCATTTCATTGTTCTTGAAATAGTCATGTATTAATATCACATGCAGTTAAGACTGATCCACCATGCCCATGCACTAGACTGAACTATAGGCAACAAGGCAATTCATATAAATTAATCTTAGTTCATATTACCCAATAACATTAGTGGAGAATTTGGTTCGAAGTACTAATTTTTTATTTTTTTTCAAGATTGTAATAGTAAATAGAACTGCCCAGTAGAAGCTGGCTGACTCCATGAGTATGACAATAAAATCCCAAACGTCCAATATAGTTCGGCCTCCAGTAGATTATCTGATGTAAAACTGAGTTAATAAAAAGTCCTCTGTCATCAGTGTACTATAGATCTGTTTTTGTAAATTATATAACCATATATTATTAGATTTGGAGTGTAACCCGATAGCAGAAATTGATGTGGTGACACAGCATTGCTGGTTAGATCATTAGATGAAGATATCATCTGGGTGAACATGGCTAATCCATCACAGACACATAGTTGTTGAGCAGCCAATTTTGGCATGTCCCTTCACTATTGTTACTCTCTGTCTGACAGGCCTGACCTCCCCTGGGATTCTGACTGGGGCATGTATATTGGTTAGATCAGGATTACTGCATGGAGTCCTGTGTCTGTTCACAATTGGGACTATGTATCCCTCCTGGATGTCATCTTTATCTCCTCTAGCCCACACTATAGTTAATTGAGAGCCCCTCTATATGGTTTATTGGCCCCATTAATAGCCATTGTAAGGCAATCCTGTCTCCCTGTTGTTATAAGTGTATACTAATTACTCCCAATAGGGCTAATTCTTTAGCTGGGATGTGAGATCATCTGCATCATTAGATATGGCTTTTCATACATAAGGTGGTGATGGGCAGGACATTACAGATTTTATGACGTCATTTCTCGTCTGCAGCCACTTGAAATTCGATTGATTCTTGTACATTTAATTTTGTACGTAAATGATTAAAAAATTTAGTTGTTATATACTTCTATTGCTGCCTGTCAGTCGACTTATCTTAACAAAGTAATTCCTCTAATAATTCAATCCCCCTATCAAAATTCAATCACCCCTAATTTTGAAGATAAAGTTCAATCCGTGGTTCTAATAAATTTGATCTCCCTCGAAAATCACTGAAATAATGAAGAAATAACAGATTGTATGTGTGATTTTGAATTATTTTGTCAACTTCCTATTCTAATAAATTTGATTACTCCCAGTCCAGATTCTATGATGGGAAAGTTCACTTCCTGTGATTGGACTATTAGGGAGATTATGTTGATCAGGTTTAGATGATTCGATGTATGTTATGTTTGTCTTTGTAGAAGTATAAATTTAAACCTTGAGATTCTGAAGAAAATGAAGTGCATGCCAACATGATCTTCCCACACAATAAGTCCTACTGATATATACCAACTAGCTTATACCTACATAGCTTATATACCTACATGGCTATAACATGGTTTGTTTGTATTTTATATGCTCAATGGCATCTTTCAAACTCTGAAAAAAAAATGCATCAATGACATCTTGTTACAGTTGACTGCTTTCATACACTTAGTATCCCAGGCATGATCAGGTCACTGTCTCTTTATAGGCCGGTAGTTCAAATTTTATTTACACCATTCTCAGTACGCAAGGGCGTAATCATCATTTCAAAATATTATAACATATGGCACAGTATTATGACTGAATGAGTACTTCCTCTGTTAGTATCAACCAATGACTATATAAAATTGTTATACTTAACAATGAAGGAAGGCCCCTTAGAATGCTATCTGTTGTATAACATCACCAATGGAAAAAATGTTCAAAAATATATAGTAAAGGAGCCGCTTTGAGAGAAGGCTCATGTATAGAGGGCGGGACCATTTAATCTCTTTTGATCAAAACATTTGCTGAATGTTCACAAAGTATAGAAGCTCGTAAGAAAATAGGTAGAGTGTCGATTTTCCTGGTGTGATCATCTGTTCGAACTTTGGCAGTTAACGACTTCCTGGTTCTGTTATTCCTCATCTTATTAAAGTGTTCTCGGTAGAACATGTATATATCAAGTGTTTATATCCGTTAAGACTGTTCGAATGAATTGAACACACTGAAATTTCCTGATAATAATTTGCTTATTTGAGATCATAAACTCCACTAACATTGATACATGTAATGACATGTAATAAAAAAAAATGTGCTCATTTTACCAGTGGCTTAATTAATTTGAGGACTGTTTTTCTTTGTATCGCCAAAGAGCAATAAAGATACAGGTCATCTGGCTAATTATGAGCAAGTGCTAATATGGTGACTGGGTTCCGTTTCTTATATTTCTCATTACACGAGATAGTATAATTGACAATTGACAAAATTTCTGCCTCCATTTATGATTTATGTACTTCTCCAATAAGAACTAATTTTAGGAAAATGCAACTTTTTTTCCTCAAATTTTGTTGGGGAGTCGGGCACAGAAATGAGTGAAAATGTCAGAATTAACATCCAATCATATCATGACACAGATTTTTGACTTAAAGGAGTACTTACCTTATTTTTGAGTGTGACTATATTTATCAGCAATCGTATTCCAAACATTATTGTATAAAACTTACGTTGATAGAATGCGAAATAAAGGAAATATTGACTATTTGTTGCTCGCAACGGCGTGCACTGGGCGCCGCCATTGCACCACTGCGTGACGTTTTTAGATGAGCGGAAGTGAGTTTATACTCATCTAAAAACGTCACAACGTCATGGAGATTTAAGGTTGATCGTGCTGGTCATGCCGATAATTCGAAGAAGAGGGAACCCAGTTAATCCAATGACGTTCTAGTTGATTTTAGTAGTTCAAGTGTAATCATGAAAATGTTTATGAACTTAGAAGCATCGTCGTTCAACTGAAATAACTGGACAATTGCAGAGGACACTCTTTCAGTTTACCGCTCAATTTCAGATTTTGTCCAAATTGAATCGGGCAAGTCTCAGTTGAAAAATTTGGGGGAAGAAATTTTTCAGTTGGCGAAGATAACCTAAACCAATTTCTTTTAGGAATCCCCCCCGTGGGATTTGCCGCGCCAGTTTATTCCTGGAATTAAAACTCGAACCCAGAGTAATTCAAATGCCGTAGTTGGAACGTCCCTGGATCAAGCGTTATCCGTGACGTTGTCCTGAATTCTGACGTCATCAGTCACGTCATCCCACAGGCAATATGGCGGCGCCCACATCGACCTCAAAGCGGAAACATGACTTCACAAATTGTAATAAAAATAATAGGTTATCGCCTTCTACGAAAGTAAAATAGTTGGTTATATTTCTTCAGGAGTCTAACCTTTGTAATAGGAACCTATATAAAATAAGTTAAGTACTCCTTTAAAGATAGCACAGAATTTGGGTTCCTAATTATCACTCTATTTTAAATCAAGCAGAGTTTTGCAGGAACACTTTACTCCTGTTTGTGTTTGAATTCAAGTGATACTGCATGACATAGTTTGAAAACATCAGTACACAGTGTATCCTTTCCACAAAATTAAATTTCTTTTAGAATACACAAGTTTCAGTCCATAATATAATGTAATCGTTCGTCTTGAAAAGTTTGCATTGCGCTAGAAACCTTATTAAAATCCAAAGTGTACATTTACAGTGCAGAAAGTGATTGAACAAAAATAGAGAAAGTTCATGGGAATTTTAATGAGAGGAAGTGGTTATTTAATAGCCGGAAAACATAGCAAGTCATTTGAATTAAGTAAAACTGCAGGCTTCAAGACCTCTTCAAATTTCGATCGGGTCAAAAAAAAACAAAAAAAAACTTGCATAATTGTTGTAGCTCAAGAAGATGGCCATTGTCCTCATCATAGCACTGTTCTTTAGATTAACAAATTTCATAGTGTATGATAATTATAGTTGGTATGCAATAGAATTTAGTTCATTGCCTGCATTCATACATAGAAAGTGATCAAATTTGATGTCCATCAGCTTGGTGGTCAAGAGCTTCAACTATCCTTACACCACAGCAATGGTTAATTTCTGACTGATTGATGCACTGGCTGGGGTTAGAGCCATATATATCTCCCCAAAACTGATGAGAATGCATGACCATGGATTTAAAATTTATTAAACAAAATCATTCAGCTATTGTGTCTAAATGTGTTCAATATGCACGTTGGAACACATGTATGCCTTCAGTAATGATCATTGGGGGATTTTTGTGTGTGCAAATTTTATGTCGTAATTCTCCAAAAATGGGGGACATTGTCCATTTTGATAACATAATAGTGATTCACTTCAACGAATCCTCACATTTTATGAAAGTTTTCAGTTTTGAACATGTAGTGTCCATTTTCCTGACAGCATAATCCCTATCCGAGAAAAAGCAAAAACATTATTAAAATTGAGTGATTCATGATGTAATTAATGAATATAAATACTTGTATATTTCCAGGTCTGACTTATTAGAGAAACTAGAAGAGTACAACGATGAGCTTAAGGGCAAAGCACACTGTAGACTATCAGCTGAACACGTGAGTTATATATCCGTATATGTATAGTATTATATAAGACCACTATCCCCTTGCTGTAGCACTGCAAACCACAGCCACATCACTCTGTGAATTGCCTTGGTATATAGATCATTACATGTATGTGGTTTATGGTTTGCTGCAAGCTGTTCGGATTTTAGTTTCAAATGGAAAACACTGTATATGATGTAGCCGATCGTTGTGGTTGTTAATGTTTATAGTGGCAATTGGCCTTTATTGCCCATTGTACCTGCATGGGAGTTCAATCTACTGTCCGCTTCAGACCATGCTGTATTTCAAAAGTGCACTATTCCATTGTACGTTTTTGTTTTTTTGCAGGAAACTGTTTTTATGGCCACGATCATATGAAAACTACTTTGCTATCCATTGGTTAATTCCTTAACACTAATTGTTTGGATCATATCTCATCTGCTTCTGGTGCCTGGATTTTGGGATCTAGTCAGGACATATTCTGTATTTGGCAGATGCACTGACCTAGCTGCTATATTTCCTCCATTTCACATCCCGTCCAGGTCTATACATGTGTCCTGACCTTGGATTTTATTACAGTGATCTACCTAATTTATGCAGTATACTATATATAAGCCCTTTATTTATTAACAGAGTCACTATTGAAATTATACTGCGTACATGTGCACTAGCTGTTACAGGATCTTCCATATAAAAACTTATCTACAACAATTTACTGTACATGTACATATTTGTGGGGAAAAAAGTAAAATAATGACATTTTCAGGTGACAATTCATATCTTGTAATTTATGAAATCATTGAAGGCTAATTATGTGTACAGGTGAATGGTATTTGCATATTTATTGTTAATTATGCGGACACACATGCCAAATACACTAATTTATGCCATGTAAACATTATATATGCTAGTTTGCCAGTCATCTCATTTCCTCATTTAAAATGAGGGGTATTTTTCCATTGTTCAGCAAGTTTATTTGTTTTACTGAGCTGGACATTTAGCCAGAATAGAGAGGGTTTATAAGCTTATTACCTTTGGAGCATGCTAGTGGTGCTATACAGGTCTACATATCTACTGATCTTGTGGCTAAGATATTCCCACCCGTCTATTATTACGAGCGCATATATGCTAAGGTTGAAGGCCTGCCCTGCACATGTTGCTTGGTTATTGACATATGTAAGAAACAGATATACACCCAGCTTTTAATAGCACTCCACAGGTTAAAATAGGTGGATCCTTTATATGTTTGAATGTACAGGTTACTTGTCATACAGTAAGAGGTCTGTTGAGCATGGTGAAGTATTTACCTTGTGATAACATTGGAAAAAGTTTAAACTTAAATAAACCCAGGCAGTCAACTTGATTATAAAAGTTTCTTTGTATGTTTGTCACCCAAAATTAAATGACTACCAATTTGGAAACCTGTACGCCCAATCCTACACAGTACTGACACGACTGATATGCGTAGTGATTGTTATATCATTCTGCATAACTTGGATATTACCAAAACTTTCATGGGAGGCATATGATAATATTGTGCTCCTCAAAGGGGATCGAAACCCTTACAGATTTGAAGCGCATTTCCAGCATGGTTCCAGTATGTTCCCAGCATGAATTACCAGCATGGTGCCAGCATGGTCACAGTACATGCTGCAGCCATGCTGGAGAATACCCCACTAAGCTCAACCTGGCTGCAGCATGTTTCAATTATTTAAATTATGCTGCAACCATGCTGGGAGATTTCACAGCATGGTTGCAGTATGGTAGGTATGGCCATTGCACAGGGGCATGCTGCATTCATGCTGGAATTCTGCAGCATGGTTCCAGCATGGTAGCTAAAGCCTGATAAGGGACATGCTGCAACCATGCTGGGAGATTTCACAGCATGGTTGCAGTATGGTAGGTATGGCCATTGCACAGGGGCATGCTGCATTCATGCTGGAATTCTGCAGCATGGTTCCAGCATGGTAACTAAAGCCTGATAAGGGACATGCTGCAACCATGCTGGGAGATTTCACAGCATGGTTGCAGTATGGTAGGTATGGCCATTGCACCGGGGCATGCTGCATTCATGCTGGAATTCTGCAGCATGGTTCCAGCATGATAACTAAAGCCTGATAAGGGGCATGCTGCAACCATGCTGGGAGATTTCACAGCATGGTTGCAGTATGGTAGATATGGCCATTGCACAGGGGCATGCTGCATTCATGCTGGAATTCTGCAGCATGGTTCCAGCATGGTAGCTAAAGCCTGGCAGGGGGCATGCTGCATCCATGCTGGGATTTCACAGCATGGTTCCAGTATGGTAGCTTCATCCAGCATGGTTCCAGTATGTTCCCAGCATGAATTACCAGCATGGTGCCAGCATGGTCACAGTACATGCTGCAGCCATGCTGGAGAATACCCCACTAAGCTCAACCTGGCTGCAGCATGCTTGCAGCATGTTTCAATTATTTAAATTATGCTGCAACCATGCTGGGAGATTTCACAGCACAGCATGGTTGCAGTATGGTAGGTATGGCCATTGCACAGGGGCATGCTGCATTCATGCTGGAATTCTGCAGCATGGTTCCAGCATGGTAACTAAAGCCTGATAAGGGACATGCTGCAACCATGCTGGTAGATTTCACAGCATGGTTGCAGTATGGTAGGTATGGCCATTGCACAGGGGCATGCTGCAATCATGCTGGAATTCTGCAGCATGGTTCCAGCATGGTAACTAAAGCCTGATAAGGGGCATGCTGCAACCACACTGGGAGATTTCACAGCATGGTTGCAGTATGGTAGGTATGGCCATTACACAGGGGCATGCTGCATTCATGCTGGAATTCTGCAGCATGGTTCCAGCATGGTAGCTAAAGCCTGGCAGGGGGCATGCTGCATCCATGCTGGGATTTCACAGCATGGTTCCAGTATGGTAGCTTCATCCTGTTCTGTGGCATGCATACTGCAACCATGCTGGAATTGTCTTACAGCATGATTCCAGCATGGTAGTAGAGCCTATATACAGGGGCATGCTGCAACCATGCTGGGACTTTGTAGCATGGTTGCAGCATGGTAGGTATGACCATTGTACAGGGGCATGCTGCATCCATGCTGGAATTCTGCAGCATGGTTCCAGCATGGTAGCTAAAGCCTGGCAGGGGGCATGCTGCATCCATGCTGGGATTTCACAGCATGGTTCCAGTATGGTAGCTATAACCTATACAGAGGCATGCATGCTGCAGCCATGCTGGGATTTTGCAGCATGGTGCCAGCATGGTAACTATAACCTACAAACATGGGATACATGTACAATGTTTTAGCTCCACTGCATGGATACAGGTGGTGGAAGCCATTGAATTTGTCCGCACAAACAGTAAAGCTAACTTTAATTTTCTGGCATATTTTGTAAATATGTTGGGTTGTAATATATTTTTTCCTATCCATGTACTTGATCTCATGTTTCACATAT
>JAVTVY010044685.1:0-20952 GCA_036873755.1 Hanleya hanleyi | reverse complement strand
CCCCCCCCCCCCAAAAGCTCCTGTGTTCTGTTGGAAGCACTGAATTGCACAGTTTACTCTTGAGGTAGTCGGCAGAAAGAGTTTGATGCACACCTTCACAACATCGTTGAAAGAATTAAGAAATTAGTTCTGACTGTGTGAAAATATTTGTTGGCAATGCCACTTCAACATCATATGATAATGAGCTAACATGTGACCAAAAGCTTGAGTGTATATTGGTAAAAGTGAAAACCAATCATCAAAATGAGCTGTGACTGCATCAAAATTCAAAGATGAAATGGCCGGTATAACATGTATAAAGCTCGCAACCATGAAAAGACGAAATCACTGATGACAATTATATATGGGCCAATAATATTAATATCTCTATGTCTAGTCAGGCATGCATCACTCATGACACAAGCCACCTGCTGTGTGGCTTCATGCCAATCTCACGTTCGGCTATTTCCGTATTGGCAGTCAGTTTTCGCAGCTAAAGTGAGTTCTGGGGCTAGATTGGCTTCATGCCTGATAAACAATGTTGCAATTTTGAGTGCAACTGGTTCAGCTGAATGCTAGGGCCTCATGTACTAAATGTGACGGGCGCTACATCAAAGGCTGTAGCGCCCGTCACGATGAAATCTGTAGCGCCCGTCACGCTAATTAGCTTGGATAATTAGTAACTGCTAAAATTAAATCTGGATAATATAGTTGGTACTCGAGCACTAATAGAAGAAATGGGATTCATGTTATTTTATGGGCCTTTCATGCCTTTGGTTTATCAGCACATTAAAAATTAGTAGAATATTGTGACGGGCGCTACAACACGACAGTAACGTTTATTATTGGACAGATAATTTGATGAAAATATCCATTGGCTGTTCTGATGACAAATATCAGAGCAAGAGGTGACTGTTTAACCAAATAATGCAAACAACCTAAGATTAAATGCAATTATGTACAAATTTTCACAAAAAAACAGTTATACAGTAAAAAATCCTTATCAGGTTAAATTATTTCAGTGGATTGTAGGTGGCGCCACCTGGCCCATGATCCATTGAATGCATATTTCCTGACTTGTTTCTGAAAGCACGGAGTATATACTACATATATGTATATAGTTCATCATAAAAATATCCAATTCAAAAATTGCCACTTTGGTTTAATTTTACGTGGAATTGACCATATTATAGATACAAGTATACAAGATTATATCTTACATGTACATGATATCAAGCTATGCTTTTTAAATCCATTTCCTATGTATATAATATTAATACTCATTTAACTTTTCCTTAATTTCGTTTTAATTAATGTTAAACCACTACTTTTACGTGCTTTATTGTTAGTTAATTGTTTCAACTCAGTGAGTATGTGTACATATATATATATATATATATATATATATATATATATATATATATTGTTGTTTTAACTGTCTTAACCTATAGCTCGGATAAATTAGCTCCCTGGGGCTAGCGTTCTATGTATTGAAATTCCGAGGGTAAATACAAATTTGTAATTTGTATTGTAAGTATATGCAAGAGCAATGATACAATAGCCTCATCAAGTCGTCTGATGAAAGGTGATGAACACTGTGACCATTAGGTAGATAAAACGGCCCAGACGGGGAAGGTATGACATATATAAGTCATCGCGTTTTAAATTACTTTTTAATTATTTCTGTATAAAAGTTCATAATACTTGTTTCATGTAAGGAGATTCAATTTCATATCATACTTCATTATTTGTTCAAAGAAACATGTCAGTAAAGCCGTATTATGTCATACCAGGTGGCCAGTGGGTTTTTCGACTTATCCTGTGCTCAACCAAATTAACGAATGTCAAACCGGACACTCCTTTTATGACCATATACGACTGTATTGGCCTCTATCCGTGGGAATATCAATACATTATGACGTCGGCCATTGCACTTGAGCCTCATTACACGGAATACGTATTAAGGTCATTTTGTGGATTCCAGTTTGGTATACCAGCACGCTGTCTCCTCCCTCATGTTTTATGCGGAACAAACCATTGATTTTGAACAAGCTTCAATATAGACGACTAATTACGATTAACCGACTATAATACTTTTGCGGGTAACGATGTGTAATGGTGTCTCCAGTCGGCATATTTAAAAAAAATTCTGAATGTATTTGAATATTGTCGGAGCACGGTCGTGGATGGTAGTGTATGATGACAATCAGAGAAACCCCCGACACCATATTTCCGAATTATAATGTTTGTAGGAGGATATCCATGTACAGATGGACGGAATACTTTGATAATATAAATAAAGGAAGAGCCACAGTTTATGTGGATGTTAAAAAACGTACTCTACGCTACAGAATTGTTGTTATAATTTATATATTCCCATAATGCATCACCCTGTAAATCTTTTGTGAGTGATGCAACACTGCATGAACCACTGTCAAACTTGTTCATGCCAGCTAATACTGAGTCGATTAATAGAATTCCAAAGAACAATTTTAATTTGTTCTTACAGTTCTCACGTTTTAATAATTAATTTAAACTTTCAAATGGCACTTGCATACTGAGTCGATTAATAGAATTCCAAAGAACAATTTTAATTTGTTCTTACAGTTCTCACGTTTTAATAATTAATTTAAACTTTCAAATGGCACTTGCATAGACAATCTATACAAATCTGTCATGGATCTCAATAAACAATTTGCCGGATTGAAGATAAAAGTAATTTCTCTTTTACGTTGACTCTAGACATAATGTTCATACCTTAACACAAAAGTTAACTACCATTTTATTTAACTACTATTTTAACTACTATTTTGTTTGAGATATGCTGCTAATTTTCACGAGGTATTGTATCTGTGGTTTAGATTTGTATTGATTGGAATACAAATTATGAATCATGCATGTTTACCATAGTGGGAAACAATGAAATGTCTTTCCCACAAAAAGTGCTGATTTATTACAGGAACCAGCACTGAAGCACACACTCCAGCTGATAGGACAGGCACAGAAGAGGAAGGAAAAATAAGTGAGTAATTAGCTACTGAGAAGCATTGGTTATCAAAAGTGTATTATAAAAGAAAAGGGACAAGCTACTGGTGTTTGGTCTATATTGCTATTGTTGGAACATATTTTCTGGGCGGATGACTGCTGTATTCGATCTACATATCTGCTTGGAAGTGAAGAGGAAAACCTCCCCCAATAAGTGTCTCTGTCGCCAGGGCAGTGAATTACTATGGTCATAATTAAAAGAAAACATGTTATCATATTAAAAAATAGTGTTTGATTATTGCAGTGTAAAAGATCCCTGAGTAAACCTGGCATGATCAGATATGGTTTTCGACTTTATCTGGTGATGTTGCCATACAAAATATATTACTTGATTAATCGTGTATTGTACCGATACCTGACATAATATGAACACGTCACCAGTAAATAAGAGCTTGATAAATATTATTCAATCGACAATGAATCCAAATTAGAATACTGCCCTTTTGATATGATTATAGGCTAGGAAGACAAGCTCATACGAAATGGGGTTCTTTGGCTCCATATTAAGGTGATTACAACTGGTGAAATGAGTTTGGGCTCGAAAAAATTGCCCAATGTCAGTTGATGCTTTTTGGACAAATAATTTTTCATGATTTAGTATAAGTAGAAGCTGTATAAGCCAGTTCTTATTACATGTCGTTGAGAGTATACTATTTGACCGGTTTGTGCTTTGGGCTTGAACGTAAATACAGGCATCAGATAACATATTCATTATTCAGCCGACGTCTCGTAAAGGATTTCCGCGTAACCAATCTGAAGACCTTTCGCGTGCGACAGCTATATCACCTGCTTTAAACATACATAAAATGAGATTAAAAGAAAACAAGTATGTTTCTTGCAAGAGATAAACGGTCATCAGATTTCAATGATGGTGGCAAGACCTCACGAGATTCTGTTCGTAAAACTATTGTCACTGTATTCTTAACTATAAGGTAAACTGTCTCATTGTCAGGCTTTGTTTGTGTCACTGTTCAAACGATCTATAGGCCCGGGTTAAGCGGAATTAACTAAAAGGTACCAAACGTACCGCCGAGGATAACGTGCGCTCATCGTGCGATTACAGAATCTGAGAAACTTGGAATGGAGGCGTTTGATTGTCTGCAATAACGTTCCTTGGTGATTATTGAAATCGCAAAGTCTAGCAAATGCTCACAGGCGAAATATGTACACATCATATTTAATCGTCTCTTTTGTCGTACATTCGATGTCAGAGTAAACCCGTTTTATGGTTGTCAAAGTATGGGTCAAATGATATTTTTCCATAAAAAAAAATTATTCAGATTAGAGCCCCGGGTGAATAATACCCGCCGGAACTAATCTTTAAGCTGAGTTTATGACGCCATACTGCCAACTTCTCATCCGAGTACAGTTGCCCCCGCCGCATATATAAAGCCGGAGTCGACCGAGAACCTCGCCAGTCCGAACTGACACTCGAACTTCCCACATCATATTTGGGCTGTCGTATTTGTCACCAGCCCAAATTTGGTCTTTTGTGAGCATCATATTCTATCATACATTATTAAATAATGGGTAATAAAATGAAGGATCTGAACAGTCAAATACGAATCAAACATACCGGTAGGTTTTCCCTCAAAACATGAAGCACAAAACAAAGAAACTTGTTTATCCCGTCACATGGTTCTCCAGCCTTATATCTCAATTTGCCTCCCTCGCCAAAGACGGGGCACGAAGAGACTACTGTTCATTCTATTGTGTTCTTCTTGAGGCTCTGTAGGGTGCACTTCAAATGCGCTATGTAATTAGCTTCCCGATGCTGACTTCAAAATTACTGTATTTCGGAAAGTTCATTCCAAAGTAAGAATTGTTATATGCTATGCCTACTAATCAGGCCTGCCCATACTCAATTGAAAATTCCTAAAGACGGAGGTACGAACTGAATAAGACTTTTGTTCAGATTGTCACCTCGTCCATTTTTTATTATCCATCAGTAGTATAGAAATGTGAAATCTCCTAGCATTCGTGGTTGGAAAATCGGGTTGGATGAATGAAGCGAAATGACCCTTGACCATGGGTTGCCATCGCACCTTGGAGAAGTCATTTCCGATCACGTGACTGGCGGGTAAATGCAAAACTAAGACTAAGAAAACACCCTGACATCTCGTCAAAAATTCGGAAAAAACTGACCTTACATTAAAATTGTTTAATGTATAATATTCTGGTGTCACATCATATCGTAGTGTCTGGTGAACGTGCTTTCTAACTCGAAGCAATTAGGGTTCCTTTTATAGACGCAACACAGTAATTCCCTGCAATCACCTATTTTAGCGCCTAAACGCCCTAGTAAGATAGCTTAGAAGCTCTGATTTGTCTAAATGATCACGTGAAATCCTATGGAATCGACGCGCGTCAACGCCCGTCGTTACGTTTTACACTCGTCTGAACGCCTTAACGCTATATCGTAACGGTTTAACGCTCTATCGCAATGCCATAACGTCATCGCACACACATGCTCAATCTCACGTTCGGCTATTTCCGTATTGGCGGAACATAGCCTCTTCATATAGAACAGACAAGAGCCACCCGTGGGTAGCGTATGGCAATCACTTATTGAGCCATATACGAAATAGCATCTATGATAATCGAGCGATTCGGTCGCATTTTATCGTGTAGCGAAGTTAATTTTAATCATAAGAACATAATACATTCAAATTATACAAAAGTATTTCTATGTTTAGTTAAATAATAGTAGTTCGTGCCGTGAGAAAACATGGTCAACCTCACAGGGTGCAGCCATGTTAGAGAGAAGTTCCGTTGCAAATTAATTGTGTGCATATGCGAACGCGATCCCGTTTCGGCTCCCAGAAATCTGCAAGTTCAGCGTCACTTCTGTGGCTTACACACGGACAAGAGCGAACAGGGCTGAGGGTGCGTCTGATACACTTGCAATAGCACAGGCGAATAGTAAACGCACCCAACGCGGCTCCCACAGGTTGGTTGTAATGTGATGTAGGGGATGAATAAAATATGTAATACGCAAAAAGCTTGTTGTGTAATACGCAAAATAGTTGTTGTTGTTGTTGTTGTTCATCTGATTGTTCCAAGGAGATAAGACGTTAGGGGTAAGTTATAGGTGGGTGTATGTGTGTAGGGATCTCGCTTCCCATCATTAGAGCTACTGCATTAAGACGTGCGTTGGGCACGATTCACTCACTGACTCACTTATTTGTACCAAACCCGATCACTCAGTCACGTCTAACTCGCTACCTCCCATACCATACAGGAGAAGGTAACTGTGTTAGGCTAGACAAACTCATCATGCCCTGCTGACTACAACCTATCACCCGCGCTATCCCCCAACCCTTGTGAACAAATGTGTGTAATGCCCGTCATTCCTGGCGACACGTCCTGTAACATCTTTTATTCCGAATTTTGTGTTTGTCCGAAATCCACCCGCCAGTAACTTGACTCGAATTGCCACCGACGAACGCTTCAATACGAGGCCCTGCACAACCCATGTGGACCTAATATGTTTTCAATCCATTTAACTAGACGTAAAGTCCGTTTTTCCAGATATTCGACGAGATCTGTGGCCATTGCCCAAGTTCTACCTTTCACATGACCAGAAGTGACCTTCTTCAGGTTGCAATAGTAACCCAATGTCAAGAGTTAGAGGTCAGTTACGCCAGATTTCCCAACCAGGAATGCTAAGAGATTTCACCAACTGGTGGATAGGTTAAAATACTGGACGGGCTGGGGAAGTTCGTTATGTAAGGATCTTCAAACCGGGAACACCGTGTGCAATACAGCTTGTCGGGTAGCTTTTCCAGGTTTAACATGGTTCCGTACATGTGGTCACCTATTGTGTTTTCCTTACATGCGATGACAATCGCAATAAGAGCTTTCAATTTGTAACCCCGTATTTAGGAATTTGCCATTCCGGTTTGTACAAATCACCCTCTCCGACGGCGTATACGGTTAACATGGGTGGACCTGGAGCAGTATCGCCATATCGGGAATTGAAAATGAAATCGCATTTGCAGTGCATCGTCTAGAGCCTCAAGAATTATCCAATGGTACGAAGAATAGTCCCTTCGTGTGCCCTCTTTGATGATTGCGGTAAATTGAAATACAATGCTGTAGAAACTGGTGATGAGATCAACAAGTTTCGTTGTTTTGAGGAAACACTGAGCGGTATGTCTAAATCGTGTTTGAGTAGTCAGATCCTTCATTTTATTAACCACTTGTTTGTTTTTCAGATATATTTATATTGTTTGCGAATGAATGTGTGATAGAATATTATGCTCACATAGTTTGAATTTGGGCTAGTGACAACAACGACAGCATAAATATAATGTGCAAAGATCGAGTGTCAGTTCAGACTGGCAAGGTTCTTGGTCGACTTCGGCTTTATATATGCGATGGAGGCAATGTTACTCGGATGAGAAGTTGGCAGTATGGCGTTTGTATGGATTTGTTCCAATGGGCATTATTCAACCGGGGCTATGATCTGTATAAATTTTTTTTCGCTACTATTCGTGCATTAAGTAAGATCATGTCAGCTTAAAGGTTGTATTGTAGATTCCAGGTTGGTATACCAGCACGCTGTCACCTCCCCCATGTTTTATGCGGAACCAACCCTTGGTTTTGAACAAGCTTCAATATGGATGGCAAATTAGATTAACCGACTATAATACTTTTGCGGGTAACGCAAGGGCGTAGGCAAGGGGGGGCTTGGGGGGGCTTGAGCCCCCCCAAATTTTGACGGCCGGCAAAAAAAAAAGAAGAACAAAACAAACAAACAAACGAAAAAAGGAAAGAAAGAAAGAAAAAGAAACCTAACATAGAATATAAGATCACGTATCTTATTCAGTTATTACAGGAGAAGTAAACTTATCGCCGCCAGTGCATACCATTAGGCCTAAAATAAGATTGCAATTGATCAGTGATCAAAGCCATAGATTGACGATTTCGGGCTTCAATCGAGAATGGAATAGTGTGCTCCAAATCCAATCAAATGCCGCCTATTTGGACAAAAAACATCAAACTTCCGATGAGGAGAATTTTTCGTAACTTTTTCACTACAAACTTATTTTGTTTTTCAATTGAGATCCCAGTACTTCTTTATTCACAAACAAGAGATATACAAACTCTCAACTACTTTTCATAAAGAAACCCTAGAAATAAATCTACTGTCTTTCCCAGATAGTAAATCCCAGACGTTTTTGGTGATATTTCGGAGAAAATTTATCGTACAACATTGAAACTTCACACAGTATATAAACTAAAAAGCCCGAATTGTATTTCTGTCTTTCATTAAAATTTGTTGAGAACTAACCAAAGTCACCGATACCTACCATGTTATTTTGGGGCCACGATAACTTTGATCTGCCATTGTTAAAACATGCGAGCTTGACGTAAAAAGTCAAAAATATCTCACAAATTTCTCATCTAATTTTTGTTTTCGCGATTTATTGAGAACTACTGTAGGGGAATAAATTTAGTATTTTTTTTATCTACTGTGTGAAGTTTCAATGTTGTCGGATAAATTGTCCCAGAAATATCGTCGGAAACGTCAGAGACGAAACGTGCTCAGACACACGCTGCTATCGGGGCACGACAGTATTGTCTAAGGATTAACTTGAAATATAGTGCAAACCTGAGACTGAATGATCACTTCAGCTTGTATATCATTGCAGTGATCGTCTTTGTTATGAGACATTTTGGGATAAATCAAAGTTCAATTGTTACAACGTTATACTACTCAGATGCTCCCAGAGAGTGCCAATTTACATCAAGTTTCAAAAAAAATTCTTACGCTGCGAGGGGGGATACCCCCCTCTCAGACTCTCCCCCTCTCAAGCACCCCCAAATCTGACAACTTGTCTACGCCCTTGTAACGATGTGTAATGGTCGGGCATATTTAAAAATTGTTAAAAAAAACAACTAATTGAATATTTTTGGAGCTCGATTTTTTGATGGTAGTACACGATGACAATCAGAGAAATCCCCGACACCATATTTCCAAATTATAATGTTTGTGGGTGGATATCCATGTACAGATGGACCGAATACTTTAATAAATACAGGAAGAGCCACAGTTCATGTCGATGTTAAAAAACGTCCTTCATCCCCAGATGTGTTGTTATAATTTATATATTCCCATAATGCATCGCCCTGTCAATCTTTTATGAGTGATGCGACTCTGCATGAACCACAGTCAAACTTGTTCATGCGAGCTAATGCTGAGTTGATTAATAGAATTTCTGAAGAACAATATCAATTTGTTGTTACATTTCTGAAGTGTTTAATAATTAATTTAAACTTTCAAAGGACACTTGCATGAACAATCTATACAAATCTGTCATGGATCTCAATAAACAATTTGCCGCATTGAAGAGGAAAGTAATTTCTCGTTTACCTTGACCCGATACATATTGTTCATACCTTAACACAAAATTTAAACGTAACGTCAAGGTGCATCCATGTTCGATATTTTGTTTCATATATGCTGCTAATTTTCGCGAGGTATTGTATCTCACTGTAATTTAGATTTTTATTGATTGGAATACAACTTATGAATCATGTTTACCAATGAAACGAAATAGCTTTCCAACATAAAGTGCTGATTTATTACAGGAACCAGCACTGAAGCACACACTCCAACTGATAGGACAGGGACAGAAGAGGAAGGAAAAATAAGTGAGTAATTAGCAACTGAGAAGCATTGGTTATCAAAAGTCTGTTATAAAAGAGTGAGTGAGTAGGATTTAACGTGGTTTTCAACATTGTTTCAGTCATATCACGACGGTGCCTACATGTGCCAGAACACGAGAGTGTCCACAGTTCCTATTATTCTGGACACTGATCAGCCCAGTCAGTACAGCACCCGGTCACCCATCCAAGTATTGACCGAGCTCAACGCTGCTTAACTTCGGTGATCTGACGAGAACCGGTGTGCCCAACGTGATGCGCGTACTAAAAGAAAAGGGAAGGGCTACCGTTGTTCGCGGTTGATCTTGCTATTGTTGTAACATTTTTTCTGGGCAGATGACTACTGTATTCGGTCTATAGATATCTGTTTCGAAGTCAAGAAGAAAATCTCCACCAATAAGTGTCTCTGTCGCCAAAACAATAAATTACTCTGGTCATAATTAAAAAAAAATGTTCGCATCTTAAAAAAATGTTTGAGTAATGCAGGGTGATTCCCGGGGAAACCTGGCGTGATTAGATATGGTTTTCGACTTTACCTGGTGATGTTGCTATACAAAATATATTACATGATTAATCGTGTATTGTACCTATAGTGTTATTCATACCTGACATAACAGTCTCCTGATATAAAGAACACCCCATCAGTGAATAAGAGCTTGATTAATATTATTCAATCGACAATAAATCCAAATTAGAATACGGACGTTTTGATAAGCTAGGAAGACAAGCTTAAACGAAATAGGGTTCTTTGGCTCCATATTAAGGTGGTTACAACTGATGAAATGAGTTTGGGCTCCAAAAGGTTGCCCAATGTCAGTTGATACTATTTGGACATAATGTGTATGATTTAGTATAAGCATAAGCTGTATAAGCCAGTCTGTGGTACATGTCGTTGGAAGTATACCATTTGACCGGTTTGTGCCTTCAGCTTAGTAGTATAGAAAACACGGGAAAGGTCTTATTGACCCCTTTGCACTTAAACTTGAGGGGTAACTCGTGATTTCCCGAAAGAATCCGACAGGGGGCGCCACCAGTTCAAGGCATGTCCGGACATGTACTGGATTGCATCATCCTTGGCTGTGTGCCAAGTATTGACTATAGTTCGGTTAACCTTTGACCTGTGTATTCCTCCGCGGGGTTGAGGTCATATCTGGCGGTAATGCGGTCGCCTCCGCGGAGAAAAAGTAGTCCCTAGATAAAATGGTCCGATGGGGTCGAGTGAGGTATCAAAGTGAAGCTTAGGGGAGGGGGCATCTAATGGGCTGGGTGCGGGATTGAAATAGCGGCATGCTGCGCATGCGCGGTGGCCCGAGGGTATGAACATAGACGTTTTGGGATCTAGGGGAGTCCGTAATGGGCCGATAGAGTTGTATGAGGTATCAAAGTGAAGCATTGATGAAGGGGCATCTGACTGGTCTAGGGGTTTGGGCGTTGTCACCAGTCTGCGCATGCGCAGACAGGGAATTATGGGAAAAGGGTATGGAAATACACGTTTTGGGCTCTAGGGGAGCCCCTAGTGGGCCGATTGGGTCGAGTGAGGTATTCATGTGAAGCACACATGAGGGGACATCTGCCTGGACTAGGGGTTCGAGCGTTTTCACCATTCTGCGCATGCGCAAACAGGGAATTGTGGGAAAAGGCTATGGAAATACACGTTTTGGGCTCTAGGGGGGCTACTATGGGTCCGATTGGGTCGAGTGAAGTATTAATGTGAAGCTTATGTGAGGGGGCATCTGACTGGACTAGGGGTTCGGGTATTGTCACCAGTCTGCGCATGCGCAAACAGGGAATTGTGGGAAAAGGCTATGGAAATACACGTTTTGGGCTCTAGGGGAGCCCCTAATGGGCCGATGGAGTCGTATGAGGTATCCATGTAAAGCACACACGAGGGGGCATCTGCCTGGGCTAGTGGCTCGGGCGTGGTCACCAGTCTGCGCATGCGCAGACAGGGAATTGTGGGAAAAGGGTATGGAAATAGGCGTTTTGGGATCTAGGGTAGCCCCTAGTGGGCCGATTGGGTCGAGTGAGGTATCCATGTGTAGCACACATGAGGGGGCATCCACCTGGGCTAGTGACTCGAGCGTTTTCACCATTCTGCGCATGCGCAGACCGGGAATTGTGGGAAAAGGGTATGGACATAGACGTTTTGGGATCTAGGGTAGCCACTATTGGGCCGATTGGATCGAGTGAAGTATCCATGTGAAGCACACACGAGGGGGGATCCGCCTGAACTAATGTCTCGGCCATTGTCACCATTCTGCGCATGCGCAGACAGGGAATTGTGGGAAAAGGGCATGAAAATAGACGTTTTGGGATCTAGATAAGCCCCTAATGGGCCGATTGGGTTAAGTGAGGTATCCATGTGAAGCATAGGTGAGGGGGCATCTGGCTGGACTAGTGGTTCGGCCGTGATCGCCAGTCTGCGCATGCGCAGACAGGGAATTATGGGAAAAGGGTATGGAGATAGACGTTTTGGGATCGAGGTAAGCCCCTAATGGGCCGATAGGGTCGAGTGAGGTCTTATTTTGAAGCTCTCGCGAAGGAGCATCCGACTGGACTCATGGTTTGTCCGTGTTCAAGAGTCTGCGCATGTGCAGTCTGGCCGTAGTATAGAAATATACACATGGGAGTGTGTTTGGGGTGCTTAACCTCATATGGGTCCATGGTTGTGGTTGGGTGGTGCGGGTTCTGCGCAAGTGTGTGTGTGTGACGTCACTTCCCGTTCCACTAAAACTACCTTCGAACACAGAAGAGTTCCAATGTTTCCTTCGACCTGATGCATGTACTTTCAACATCCGGGTTTCCCACTGCCTGTATGGAATGCATGTATCCCGTAGAGCTACGTCCAGGCGCGCATGTGTGAGCGGGTCTATAAAACACACTGCTCTGGATCGCACACCTCCATTCCTACGGTTGCAGAGCCATGACGGACACCCATCCCTATGCGGCTCGCGTTTTACAGCATGCAACCATGGTGAATTCACTCACGGGTTACCGAGCAGTGGTTCGATCCATGTTAGCAGATGGCGACGACAACGAGGGGCGACGCCAGATCCTAAAAGAGTTCACAGAAGCGGTCCTCAACAGAGTGGACTCGATGGAGGGGTGTGCTATCACCCACCACTACTGGACAATGGCAGCCATCCTTGATGCCCGGGCTATGGACCACGAGCGCTCACGCCGGAACCACCGACGGCTCGTTGGCCTCGCAATGGTCTTTGCCCTGCTGACCCTGACGCTGTGGCATTGACAGTGGTACTTCACCATAAATACGAGAGACAGTCAGCGTGTGCGTCATTCGGCATCTCGTCAACCATGTCACCAGTCCTACGAGCCGTTATTCCCCTCATCCCTGAGGTGGGGTTACACGTCTATGAAGATAAAGTCACCCTCGTGGAAGATCGGGATGTCTGTGGGTGAGGTTCGGAGTCCACATCCACTACGGTTACCCTACACCGTGATGGCTGGACCAAATTTAAACGGGTGTTGAGCGGTGAGCTCGACGGAAACCTCATCCACCTCGAGAACGCCAACTACGTACACCGTGGACCGTTCTTTGCTCGTGTGGGGCGTTACCACGATCCTACACAAAGCTTCACCCTAGACCCTGACCTGTTGACAGCCTTGAAGAACGTGGTGCCTATTGTGGACCAGCTGTTTACACCGGACGAGCGGTCATCAGACCAGTTGGGATGGGCTCGTGCTATTGAGGACGCGCTGGCTGAACCCAATGAACAACTGTCTAGTAATGAATCAGACGACGATGCCATTGATTATCCGGCTACACTCAGTCAACCTAGGATATATACAACGGTGGTAGAACCCGAACATCAGGCTTCGTTATAAATAAACCATACTCACCGTGTCCATTATCATTTTGTCACCATGAAGCGTTGGGAGAAGGTGTTGGATAACTTATACTACAGTCCCGACAGCCCGGCGGCCTATAGTGCATTGTCGGCTCTCTATCGAGCGGCTAAATCCCAGGGGATACAACGGGCACAAGTTCGAGATTGGTTAAAAAAACAAGACACCTATACCTTACATCGAGCTGCCCGCCGCCATTTTCTACGGAACCGAGTCATCGTGGGAGGACTAGATGCCCAATGGCAAGCAGATTTGGTCGATATGAGCGCCTTTGCCAAACACAACGATGGGAATCGGTATATCTTGACGTGCATCGATATCCTGTCAAAGTATGCGTGGGTGGTACCCATCCGGACGAAAACGGGGGCGAATCTCATAGCGGCGTTCAAGGACATCTTCAAGACCGGGCGCAAACCCTTGTATTTGCAAACCGACGAAGGCACGGAATTCCTCAACAGACCGTTCCAAGCCTTTCTCAAGAAACAGAAGGTCTTCTTCTTTCACACCTACAACGAGACCAAGGCTTCCGTGGTGGAAAGGTTCAACAGGACTTTCAAAGGCCGCATGTATAAATATTTCACCTATAAGAATACAAGGCGGTACATCGATGTTCTCCCGAAACTTGTCAGTGGTTACAATCGAGCCTATCACCGGAGTATACAGAGAGCCCCCATTACCGTGACCCAACGCAATGAAGCCCAAGTCCGGCGTGTCTTGTACCCCATACAATCGCAGCGAACGCCGAAGAAGGAGTTCAAGGTCGGGGACCCTGTACGGATCAGTAAAGTCAAGGGCAAGTTCGAGAAAAGTTACTTGCCCAACTGGAGCGATGAGCACTTCCTGGTTAAACGGCGCCTACCCCGACAGCGGCGAGTCTATGAACTGGAAGATCTTTAAGGGGAACCGTTGCTGGGGACGTTTTACGAGCTGGAATTACAACCTGTCGTAAAAACAAAGCAAGACTACTACACGGTGGAGCAGATTTTGAAAACGGAACGTCGACGTGGCATCCCATTTCATTTCGTGAAATGGCAAGGCTGGCCCAGTTCCTTCAATTCCTGGGTCGCGGCCAACCAGGTGAAACGACTATAAAGCCAGACACCACTACCGTCATCCTGCATTCCACGTTCGACCATGAACACGGTGCAACCGTCTCTGAACACAGCGTTGCCCAAAAGGCGCAAAGCACAAGTGGGCTTTGTAGTGATAGTGCTAACCCTGCTGAGTGTGTTGTACGGAGGTGTGTTTTACGACGTAGCCTATCTCAGCACTCTACTCATCCCATCAAAGACACAACCACCATCCGCCAGTCAAAACAGTCTACAGATAGCACCAGTCCATCCCGTGACCGAAACGAGCCCAGTCATCACCTCCACCACACCCCGTGTACAGGCTACAGCTAGTATAGAGTCAACACCTACACCAAGTGCACCCACGACGTCTGAAAATCCACCGGATTTCATCACTCACAGTGAACAGACAACGACGACCAAAGTTGCACTCACCACCATCAGCCCTGACAGTGAACAGACAAGGACGACCGACGTTGTACCTACCACTCCAGTTCACTCGTACCAAATTTACAAGAGCGGGTTACCACAACAGCGGATACACCTCCAACCATGGACCCTCGGTGGCAACACCCCTTCACCTGCGTCATCGCAGGACCGACGGGTTCCGGCAAAACGCATTTCGTCAGGAAGCTCCTCGAACACGCCGACAGCATGATTACTCCACCCATTGCCCGAGTCGTGTGGTGTTATGGAGAATGGCAGGCAGCGTATGCAGCAATGCCCCACATCACGTTCGTGGAAGGGCTCCCCAACCTGGCCGATTTGTAACCGGACACCTTGGTGGTTCTGGATGATCTCATGGCGGAGACGGATGCGCGGGTCACCCAACTCTTTACCAAAGGCAGCCATCATCGACGTCTCAGCATCATCTACATTGTGCAGAATCTGTTCAATAAAAACAAAGAACATCGGAACATCAGCTTAAATGCTCACTACCTGGTGGTCTTCAAAAACCCGAGAGATACCACTCAAGTACTGCACCTGACGAGACAGATGTACCCTGGACGCACTGCGTTTGCGTTGGAAGCCTTTAAAGATGCGACAACCCCTCAGCACGGGTATATGCTCTTCGACCTGAAGCAAGCCACTCCCGACCACCTTCGCCTACGGACCGGTATCTTTCCCGGAGATACCCACCACGTGTACATGCAAAAATAATGTAAACACACCCACAGTGGTTCCCCCGCAGCTGGGGTGTGTGTTTGATGTTGGGGATAATAAAAGAATGAATATCACATCATGGTTGACTTTTGTCTCTGTTCAATATTCACGAGGTAGGTAGATAAAAAGGGCGGGGTTGTGGGTTCTAGCATCAGTTGTACATGATGTCTGCTCGAGTCCGGAAGCATGCTCCGACGCTCCGTGTATTGAAGTCGGCGCCACCCGAATTGGTTCGAACCATTGTACGCGGCGCAGACCCTGCTCTCGTGTGCTGTCTGTGTGAGATTGGACTCAATATCTTAAAAGGGAACGTACCACTGACTCCGGCTCAGAAGGCGAAGTTGGCCAAGCATAAGACAGGTCTGCGAACCTTAGTCCAGAAGCACATCTCTCAAACACAAAAGAAAAAGGTGTTACAGCAAGGCGGCTTTCTCGGAGCCATTTTAGCACCCTTGGCGGCTTCCGTGTTGGGTCTAGTATTGGGTGGACTGTTCGGCCGACAATGAACCACACGAAAAAAATGGTCCTCGTCGAACCTCGGCTCCTTCAAACCCTCCAATCACCGTACCCCGTACACTCTACGGTGAAGACGATAAACACACTCGATGAAGAGATGGGTCAGGTCTTACAACGACCGGGGTTAAGCGACAGTGAGAAAGTACAACAGTACAACGAAACGCTTCAGCGGTACATGACGTTCATGGACCAATACAAAACCCGCTCTACCCCAGCACCAGCACCACCACCACCAACCTCAGCACCGCTCCAACAGCCACCATTACCAGGGGTACCACCCACAGCCCCACAGTGGGTCGAAGACGAAGTCCTGAAGAGTGTACCTGCATCGTTCAAGAAACAAGCTGGCCTGGTATTACAATGAATGAAACAGAATCCTAACATGACTTGGAATGATAAAGGTGAACTCCTGGTACAGAATCAGGTGGTCCCCGGTACCCACATGACGGATTTAGTGAATGACCTGATGCGTCAACGCAGGTCGCACACGGATCCTCGAGGATGGGAGGTCTTCGCTCAAGGCTTGAAAGACATGCATGTACCACAATAATTGGTGGGAAACCCCCAGCGCTGGGCCTTTATGCAATCACCCAGTCGTGCACCACGACTCTCACCACAACCTTGGGAACCGGAGTCACCCCCCAAATCACCACCACGGCGGGCACCTACTTTTTCACCCCTTTTACCACGCCACCCCTTGCAACCACCAAGAGCTAAGTCACCGCGACCACCACGACGATTAGCACCCAAGGGCTGGGAGAAGTATTAAAACCAACAGCAGCAGCAGGAAAGCTCAGTCGTCATGTTTTACCTCACACTACCCAGTAACAGCTCGGCTGATGTGTTTCCTGACAACACCTTGACCAAGTACGTGACCCAGTTACCGCAAGCGTTGCATTTACCTGGACGCTGGGAATGTGGACTCGTGGATATCCAATACCCTTACTCGTGGTACAACGTGCGAGCCAATGAAGTATGGTACGAGGTGACCTACGAAGGACAAGAAACTCGACTCAAACTACCCGAAGGTCAATACGATACCCCCAAGGAGTTCATTGGTGGCCTGAGAAGTCTGATGTATTATAAGTCTCTACGAGACGTCACGAATACTTCAAAACCCATAAAATCTTTCCCCTTCAAAAATCATGTGGACTTCGATTACAACGCACACAACGACAAGGCCTGTCTCACGCTCAGCCCCAACGTGAGTGTCGAACTCAGTCCTACCCTACAGCAAATGCTGGGTCTCCATCTACGGGGGTACGCTGGCCCCACCGGTGAGAGAGCCCACATCCCGATGGACATGCGTGGTGGTATGTATGGCCTGTACATCTACTCGGACGTGGTCGATGCACACATTGTCGGCGACAGCAACGTACCTCTACTGCGCGTCTGCCCGGTGAAAGGCACGTATGGACCTCAAGTCACCCACAGTTTCAGGCATATCGTGTATCTACCGGTCAGTCAGACCGATATTAGCTCCATCGTCATCGATATAAGAGACGACACCGGTCAAGCGATCGCATTCGAGCGTGGGAAAGTGGTGCTGACACTTCATTTTTGTCAAGTCCGAGCGGTTCACTTTGCATAATGAAGGTGCCTTACGAGTGCGATGCACGCAGCTATATGGACTATTATACCCAACAGGCCGGGGGTAGCTTTCGGGTGTTTGCAGGTACACGGATGCAACGAGGACATGGACTGGGGAACATACTTGGGAGCATCGTCAAAACGTTCCTCCCCTTGGTGACGCGTGGGGTCAAAGCGATCGGCAAACAAGCGGTACGCAGTGGACTGCAAGTCGCGGGTGATGTCTTGGGCGGTGCGGCACCCAAAGAAGCACTGAAACGCCGAGCCAAAGAAGCGGGAGGCGTCTTGGTCACCAAAGCACAACGCACCGTAGGGAATAAAAGACCTGCACCACCGAGACCACGCACCAGTCGACGACCGACCCAGGATATCTTTTCTTAAAGATGGCTTTCATCCACGCCGAGTCGTGTCCTTCTACAAACAGTGAATTTGATTTATGGACCGTCCCACCTACTCAGACCAGTGCCGAAGAGGGTCAATGGGTGGAACATCT
This sequence comes from Hanleya hanleyi, assembly GCA_036873755.1. Classification (NCBI taxonomy): domain Eukaryota; kingdom Metazoa; phylum Mollusca; class Polyplacophora; order Lepidopleurida; family Hanleyidae; genus Hanleya; species Hanleya hanleyi. The sequence goes on along the minus strand of JAVTVY010044685.1, from coordinate 2,556 downwards.
GCCCCTTTCCAGCATTACAGCCACAGGCCCCATTGAATTCACCATCACCAACGCAGATACGACCTACCTGGATTTAGCCCATACGTACCTATATGTGAAAGCTAAAATCACCAATAAAGATGGGTCTGTCCTCAAAGCAGATGCACCCGTGGGTTCAGTGAATCTCTGGCTTCATTCGCTATTCCAGCAAGTGGATATAGCCCTCAGTGATAAACTGGTGAGCGCCTCAACGAACACGTACCCGTACCGAGCCTACATCGAGACACTGTTATCCTACGGGCGTGACGCTAAAAAGTCGTATTTGACAGCCCCGTTGTTCTACCGAGATACCCCAGGCAACATGGAAGCGAGTCCTGATAATGCCGGCTACTGTCGGCTACACGGAGAGAGTGGATTTCACAGCAGAGAGTCAATCGGTCGATATGATGGGACGTCTGCATGCGGACTTATTCATGCAGGACCGATACCTCTTGAATGGAGTACCTGTCAAAATACGACTAGTGCGCGCAACGCCTGCGTTTGCCTTGATGGCCCCGAGTGAGGACCTCGAGTATAGCATTGTCATCCAAGAGGCCAGTCTGTTTGTACGCAAAGTGAAACCGAGCCCAGGTGTACAGTTGGGGCACATCAGAGCCTTGGAGAAAAAACCAGCCCAGTACCCGATTCGACGAGTACAGACCAAGGTCTTTTCCGTCCTTAAAGGGAATATGATTGTCAATCAAGAAAACCTGTTCCTGGGGGATTTGCCCAAGCGTTTAACCCTAGCTTGTGTGGAGAACGTCAGTTATAATGGGACACTCTCGAGGAATCCGTTCAACCTAAAAGCGTTCAACATCAATTTCGTGGCCCTGCATGTGGATGGTCAACAGGTACCGGCACGCCCCTTACAACCTAACTTTGGAACGGACAATTACATCCGGAGCTATCTGAACCTCTTCACAGCAACTGGCCAAATCAACCAAGACGAGGGAAATATGATCAGTCGAGACGATTTCGGCAAAGGATACACATTGTTCTGTTTCGATCTGACCCCACCTTAGACAACGATCATCAACTGAGTCTCGTCAAGAAAGGCAACTTACGCTTGGAACTGCATTTCGGGACACCTTTACCGAAAACCATCAACGTGATTTGCTACGCTGAGTTTGACAACATTATTCAAATCGATAGAAGCCGTAACGTCCTGTGTGACTTTGCCACCTAACATGGATACAGACCAGATACGCACCGTGTTGGAGAATGACCCAGGGGCACGCATGGTATTTCAAGGAGTGTTCGCCCGAGACGTGTTCCCATTAGACCATGTGTATCCCGCTGCTTACGTCCTGAATACAGACCCGATGGATCGACCCGGTCAACACTGGGTGGCCGTGTACTTGACAGAAGAGCGGGGCGAATACTTTGACCCGTACGGCCTACCGCCCCTCCATCCCGATTTAACAGACTTCATGGCTCAAGGCACAGAGACGTGGTGTTGGAATACCAAAACGTTGCAAAGCTTGACCAGTAGTGTGTGCGGACAATATTGCTTGTTTTACCTGTACCATCGATGACGGGGACATTCCATGCAGACGATCGTCCACATGTTTGACGAGTACCCCAAGGCCGAGGACCGAGATGTACTCGTATATGACTGGGCTGCCGCTCATTTCAATGTACAAGTCCCGTTCTGGGCTTAAATTTGTTCACGTAAAGCCCCCTGTTCCGGGCTTCAGTTTTTTTCACGTGGTTGTTCTCACGTTGTTGATGTTCACTGAATAAAAAAATGAGATCTCAAAAATCTGTCTTGCGTGTTTTCTGTGTGAGCATGAATGCCCCATGTGGGACATGTGTGGAGTCAGCCCATGAATGGGTTGAGAAACTGGCCAATCAGTGGCCTAGGATGGAATCAAATGTAACCCATCAATGCCCAGAAAACAATGCAAGAGCACTGCAGTAAAATAGAGAGCCCATGAAATCAGCTCACAGACCAAGTGCATGGTTTGGTCTAGGTTAAGAGTGGGCATTCCAACATTTGCCGAGAAGTTACAAGTTACAAGAGCAACAGGTGGCGTGAAGTGGGGTACGAGGTGTGGGTAAAGACCAGGAAGACGGCGAGTGGAGACTCGTCCAACACCTATAGATTAAGTTTAATATATTTATTAAGTTTCTTCGTGCCAATACGGTTCTGTGGAAAACTGAGGGCTCCCCACTGGAAATTTCACATAGGGAAATAGATGGTAATATTGTCGGAGACCCTCCTTTATACATGTATGCTTCGGAAGAATGGATAAGCCCTAGGCTAAGGAAAAATTGGAACTCTTCTGTGTTCGAAGGTAGTTTTAGTGAAACCCGAAGTGACGTCACACACACACACTTGCGCAGAACCCGCACCACCCAACCACAACCATGGACACATATGAGGTTAAGTACCCCAAACACACTCCCATGTGTATATTTCTATACTACGGCCAGACTGCGCATGCGCAGACTCTTGAACACGGACGAACCATAAGCCGAGTTGGATGCTCCTTCACGAGAGCTTCAAAATAAGACCTCATACGACTCCCTCGAACC